>CABPSV020000587.1:0-12792 GCA_902459845.2 Hepatocystis sp. ex Piliocolobus tephrosceles
ATTTATTTTATTTTTTTTATTTATTTTTTTTTTTTTTTTTATTTATTTATTTTATTTATTTATTGTATTTATTTTATTTATTTATTTTTTTTATTTATTTATTTTTTTTTTTTTTTTAACCAAAAATATACGGCTTACTGCATACACAAAAAAAAAAATAATAACACATACATACTTATGTATATAATTTAAAAACTAGCTTTTTGTTTATACAATTTTTTTTTTCTATTTTCTATTTTTTTTTTTTTCTATTTTCTATTTTTTTTTTTTTCTTTTTTTCAATTTTTTAATTTTTTCAAATTTTTTAACAACACACAAAAAAAAAAAAACTATTCAAAAAATGTACGGAAATAATTACGTACATGTTTAAGTACTTACTATAAAATATAACAAAATAAATAAAGCTTAAAATATATATTTTTTTTTTTTGTATAACTTTATTTCTTCCCTGTTTTTTTCTCTATTTTTTTTTTCTTTTTTCCATTTTTCCCATGTTTTCCATTATTCCCATTTTTTATATGTTTTATAAATGAGCAAACCCAAGGTACTGATTAGTCAAATAAAAGATGTGACCGACATAAGAAGTTGGAATTTAAAAGGAATAGAATCATGTAGGAAAAAGATTTTCGGGTATGTTCAAAATTTGCCAGGAGAGAAGAACTGGGTTAAGCCATTAATGGGTAAACAAATGCAAAATTATTATTTTCCTTCTAAGTATTTACACTTAGATTTTAATTTAAAAGAATATTTAAGAATGCAAACTGTTCGTTTTAAAAAAAAAGAGACTGATAGTGGTTTAGTAAATTTACAAAAGTGTATAAATCTAATTATTGAAAATAAAAATTTTATAGATTCTTTTTTTTCGAAAATTTCAAAAAATTTGTTAATGGAAAATCAAAGTTTAAAAAATTTATATTCGTTGTATTTAACTATTTTTCCAACAGTTAAATTAAAACATAAGTTATCAGATGAGGATATAAAAGAATTAAATTTACAAGATGAAAAATTCAGTTGGTTCGATTTTGGTTTAAATTTAAAACAGAAAAAAAATATACAATCGTTTCAAGAAGATAAAAATGAGGATATATATACAGTTGAGAAAAATATAAACAACATACGTTTAAGTCATAATAATAAAGATAATAAAGTGGATATACAAAAAGAAAACGTATTAAATAAAAACAGTGTTGAAAAGGAAAAATATATTGGAGATAACAAAAAAATAGGTATTAGTAGGAACAATAGCGAAGAAGATTATACAAATAACACTGATGATAACATACGCAATAGTAAATATACTAACATAATTTACATTAAAACAAAAAAATGTTTACAATTTAAAAAAATAATATGGAAAGAACAAAGGAGTAAGGAAAATATTATGAAACATCCCCAATCAAATTACGAACCAATTTATTATCTAGAAGGTAATGTAAATATAGGTTTAGAAGAAAACAAAAAAGAAAGTGAAAAAGAAATAAATGAAAAAGAAGAAGCAAAACAAAAATTATTAAATTTATTAAATAAAAATGAAGACTTAAAAAAAACATTTTCCATAAGGAATAGATTTATAGATCCTTTATACTTAAGGAGAAGATATTCCTTTATTGATAAGTTAACTAAAAAGAAAATTAAAAAAGAAAAGTATGTAACGTACAGAAAACATTTTATTCAACATGCCGATGAAAAAAAAATATGGCCAGATAATAAAGGATTATTAAATAAAATATATCCAAACCCATACTCATAAACTGTTTTTTTTTTTTTTTTTTATTAATTTTAAACATGTAACATTTTATTATTATATGATGTAAATATTGTTTTTTTTGTCCCTTTTTTTTGTTCCGTTTTTAGCAACTTTTTTTTTTTTTTTTTTTTTTTTTTTTTAATGTAAATACTTTTTATCAATGTATTATTACGAAAAACGAAGCGTTGTGTATAAATATGCAGCATATAAACAATACAATATATATATATATATATATTTATTTATTGACCGATAGATAAACAAATAGCATTATGCTTTACACTTAAAAACCACAACCTTGTTTCTTTTTGTTACCTTTGACTACCTTTGGTAGTAAAAAAAAAAAAAAAAAAAAAAAAAAAAAAAAAAAAAAAAACCATTTTTTTATAACTGTTTTGACTACTTTTAAACAATCAGCTGTATATTTATAATTAATGTATATATTTGAGTAAAAAAAACAAAAAAAATAACCTTTTGGCATTTTTTAATTGGCACAAATAAAAAAAAAAAAAAAAAAAAAATGGACATATATTTTATATTACATTATATGCAGGTATGTATGAACTAATAAAATAATTAAATGTATATACATATATAGCATATATATATATATATTTTTAAGTAACTCTCAAGATAAATATTAAAAAAAAATCAAACACACATATGTATATATATGTACATATATATATGTGTATGGAAAGAAAGAAAAAGAGTGAATATTTGCAAAATGGAAAACACAAGACTTAACGAATATGCAAAAAAAATTAATATTGATTATCCGGAGATGTTAGATTGTTTAAACTTTCATTTGTTAAAGAATCCTTTATTTCATTTAATGCCCCAGAAAGAATTTATCATAGATACGGCTCATATAGAGAATGAAATAAAAAAACTCAAGCAACGTGACAATTTAAAAGAGAGAGTAACAGTTAAATTGGAAAATGAATGTGATCGTAAAACGAATAGGAAAGACGGTAGGGAAGACAATAGGGAAGACAATAGGGAAGACAATAGAGAAGACGATAAGGATGACGATAAGGAAGACAATAGGGAAGACGATAAGGATGACGATAGGGACGAATACATAAAAGATAAAGAACGAATAAATATAATAAACACTTATTATAGTGATAATGAAAAATTTGTATATTCTGTATTAGGAGCATTAATAGAAAATAAAACGTATACATTTGAAGGATATATTATATCAACTTTTGTCATAAAATTAAATACTGCTTATTATAGTGCATGGATGTATAGAAGAAAATGTTTAAAAAAATTAAAATTAAATTTTTTAAATGAGTTAAAATTTACACGATATATAATATGCAAAAATATAAAAAGTTTTCAAAGCTGGTTTCATAGAAGATGGCTAGTTGAATATATTTGTAAATACAACATTAAAAAAAAAATCGGTGATAAAACAAGTAACAAACATAGTACTGACGATTTTAATATTTTTCATAAAAACAAACATATTCAAACACATACCTATAATGGTATAAATAATAGTGATATTGAAGAAAATAAAACAAAAGTAGATAAATTAAAAAAAAATAATTTTTTTGATGAAGATAATTTTAGTGATTACAGAAATTTCATTAGCAGTGATGAAAATGAAAATGCATCGGATTTTTTTAATAGTGGTGGGGGTGAATATAAATTGGAAAATAAAATAAATGATAGTGTTGGGAATGGTCGTTATAACGTTGGAAATGATAGTGACAGTTACGATAACTTTATAAGCAACTGTGAAGATAAAGATTTTGAAGGTGTGCCAAATAATATAAATATAAATGAACAACTACAGTGCATACTAGATAGTTGTTCTTTTTTTAAAAATGCAATAAAAGAAAATGAAACAATAAATATTAATAAGTTTTTATATGAAGAACTATTGTATACTAACTGCGATATATTTATTGATAGTAAAAATTATAACTCCTGGGCACATAAAACTTGGTTAATAGACAAATTTTCATTACTTAACAAAAAAAGCAAATATTTTGTTAGTACACATAATATAGAATTACATGAAATAAATTATATTAATTATTTTTTAAAATGTGATATATATAATAATTCAGTTTGGGTATATAGATATTTTATTTTTCATAAATTAAAATACATAAAAAAAACAAAAAATTTAAAAAAAGAAATTATGTTTTGTTTAAATTATGCTAAAGAATTTTATGACAATGAAGCTATTTTTAATTATTTTATTCATATACTTTTTATATATATAAATTTATATAAACATAAAAAAAAAACGACGGAATTAACTGACATTTTTAAAATACCAATAGTTAATACTGTTGAAAAACAGTTAATAAAATGTAGGGACAAATCAAGATCTGTGTTACTTTTCTTATCACAACTTTATTCGTACAATGGGTGTTATAATGAGCAAATGCAGGTAAAAAAAAAAAAAAATAAATAAAAAAAAAATTAAAAAGTTCATAGAAATTTACCTAACACACTAGTTACCATAATAAAACTGTAAATGTATATATTATATATACATATTTTAACAATTTTTTTTTATTTTTTTTTTTTTTTTTTTTTTTTTTTTTTTTTTTTTTTTTTTTTTTTATGTCTTAAATATTTGCTACTTTTTTCACTACACCTTTTTATCTTATCATTTTGTTCTCACATTTATGGATGTGTAAAAACAAATAGGGGCGTACTTATTTACGCTTGCACATATATTAACATGTTCTTACTAATCTCCTTATGATATTTATTTATTTATTTATGTAATTGTTTATTTATTTAATTGTTTGTTTTTTTTTTTTTTTTTAATATAGTGTTACAGGATCCTCGAACAAAAAGATCATTTTTTTGATACCGTATGGAGAAATAAACAAAACGAAATCGAAACACATCAAAACTAGTCGATCAGTTATATTTTTGTTTAATACATATATCTATATATACTTAGATATGTACATGTAAATTACGTTTTCTTGTTTGAAATAAAAAAAAAATAAAAAAGTTTATCTTTTCCAACAATATTATTTCATATAATAATTTTTTAATATATACGTACATAATATATATACATATTTATATATGTATTTGTGGGGAAAAAAGAATAAGTAATATGTACATGCACAACATTCGTTATAAACGTTAAAAACGTTTATTCCTTGATATTTATATTTCTTTAAAAAAATATATATATATATATATATATTAGATTTACTTCTTAATTTAAACTAACAGATGGTATGTTTTAAACTTTTTTTTTGTTTTATTTATTTTTTTTTTTTTACGTCTTGTTATAACGCATACATATAATTTTTTTATTATTTTTTTATATAAAATTTACATTGTATATGTTTTACTACTTTTTTTTTTTAAGTGTTCTTTTTTTTTTTTTTTTTTGCTTTTTTTTTGAGAAGGAAAGGGCACATACTACATGCAATTTGACCACAATTGTAGGCTATAAATATACTTACATATGAATGTATGAACTTATAAACGCAAATTATGTATAAAAACATACAAATGATATTTTAATTATGTTATTTTTTTTTTCTTTTTTATAATAAGAATTATATGTAAATGTAAAGAATTCAAAGGGGTTCAAAATATTTTGAATAAAGCATAATAAAATTAATAAAAATAAGTTAAATTATTATATAATACTTTTTAAAGCTTTTTTTTTTTTTTTTTCATATCTTCAACAAAAATGCCATATGTACAATATGTACATAATATGTAATTCATAATTGTACATATAAGGTTAATATTGAACAGTGGGGTGAACAATTTTATTTCGCCTTAATTATTTTTTCTCTCTTATTTCTTTCCTTCGTTTTTTTTCCTCCCTTCTTTTTTACCTTTTTATTTTTTTACTTGCTTGTTTTTTTTTTTTTTTTTTTTTTTTTTTTTATTTAAAAAAAAAAAAAAAAGAAAAAAAAAAAGTATAAGTTTAACAAAATGTAACATAACGAAGTATAGCATATCGAAGTAAAAAAAAAAAAAAAATAATTTAAAATAAATATATGTATATATATACTTTTTATAGAGGAAAAAAAAATTTTTCTTTTTATAAGATTTTAAACATGTTCTTATATTAGCAAAAAGATATTTACGAAATAAGAAAAAGTTAAATTAAAAAAAAATTACTAAAATAGCATAAATTTATCAAATATAGGATAAATAGATTAAACGTAATTGGATTTTTTATTTTACAAAAATGGTAAGAAAATACATGAAAACAAAAAAACATACGAAACAAATTGTTCACAATGAGTATGTATTTACAGATAATAAAGAAGAATATAATCAGAATAGTATCTTGTTTTTGTTTTTATATCAACGCAGTTAAAACTTATTTGTTAATATATATATATATATATATATATATATATATATATATATTCTTATTTTCATATTTTTATACTGAAATAATAAAAATAATAATATATTTCATTTTAAACGAGGAACAATTTGTTATACATATGAAATATATATACATATGTAATATATTGTTTTAAGTACTCCATGTTATTTATGTTGTACATTTTTAATGCTTACCTTATTATCTCTAATTAATTTACATGTGCATATAACATATGAATATGTATGAATATACATATGTTTACGTTTCTACATTTAAATGCTTGTATAAACATATGTACATTTTTTTTTTTTTTTTTTTTTTTTTAGGGAAGAGTTAGAACAAAAACTATTAAAAGAGCCGCAAGGCAAATTGTTGAGAAGTATTATGCAAAATTAACGCTAGACTTCCAAATTAATAAAAAGATAACAGAGGAGGTGGCTATAATACCATCGAAAAGAATGAAAAATAAAGTTGCTGGTTTTGTTACACATTTAATGAAAAGAATCCAGAAGGGACCAGTTAGAGGTATTAGTTTAAAATTACAAGAAGAGGAAAGAGAAAGACGTTTAGATTTTGTTCCAGAAAAATCACAAATCGATGTTAGTGTAATATATGTAGAACCTGACACAATACGTATGATTAAAACATTAGGAGTTAACATTAGTAACCTTAAAGTTCATAACCATATGAATAAATCAAATCAACAAAAACAAGCCAGAGTTAACAATTAATAACAAATAGATAAATAAATATAACTACATCTTTGTGCATATATATATATATATATATGTACAATGTAAATTATACATAACGCTCTAAAAGGAATGAACTTGTAAAATATTAATTCAGAGAAAAAAAAAAAAAAAAAAAAAAACTTTTAACCACTAGTTTTAAAATAAATAGTATATTTATAACAAAACGAAACGTCTTTATAGTATGTACATACATATATATACATATATAAACATATATAAACATATATAAACATATATAAACATATATAAACATATATAAACATATATATATATATATAAACATATGTGTACGTGTTTATGCATATACTATGAGTAAGTTGCATAAGATACTCCTACTATTTTAATTTTTTTTATTTTTTTTTTTTTTATATATATCTTAGCACTTGTATAACACTTCTATAATATTTAATATAAACATATACATTTAATATAGTTTGAAAAATTTTTATAAATCATAATTTATGAACAGCATTTTTTTTTTTTTTTTTTTTTTTTTTTATCCACGTTTTGATTTCATTTAAAAGTGTATAAAAAAATTAATGTTTAATAAGTAAATAGTACTGTTAAAAAAAGAAAAAAAACAAAAGAAGATTTTACATGTAAGCAAAATAAATAATGATTTAATGAAACCATTAGGTTATTTGAAGAAAAAAAAAAAAAAAAAAAAAAAAAAAAAAAATGCTATACCCCCGTGGTATACTTCTATAAATTACGTCTCTCTTTTCTACTCGACTTTGTTTCATTTTTTTTAATAAAAGTTTTTTTTTTCAAAAAAAAAAAAAAAAAAAAAAAAAAAAAAAAAAAAAAAAAAAAATAAGTTAAGCATTGTAAGAACATTAATATATTATTATGCACACGTTTCATTTTGTTATAGTTTCTTTAAACAATGAATTATATTTTTGAAAAATGTATATCATGGTTTGTATGTACACATTAATACATACATACATACATATATGTATAAGTAGGTAAATATGAATTTATATAAATAAATTATGCAAGTTTGGAGATAACTCTATCATAACGTTAGCACAAACTATCCTGTACTTTTCATTTTTTTTTTTTTCATTTTTTTTTTTTACTGTTAAAACTATTCACTACTTCCTGTTCACTGTTCACTACTGCCTGTTCACTGTTCACTACTGCCTGTTCACTGTTCACTACTGCCTGTTTACTATTTTAGAATTCATCATTTTTTGTGTTTAAATCGTCAAAGTTTAACTTTTGGCCATAAATATTTTCCCAAATTTCTAAAAGGTCATTAGTAGCAGTTTCAAAATGTGAAGTAGCGTCATAAGATGAAGTGACGAAAATATTATCAGCTGGTTTATTGGTAATAGCTACATATATGTCTGATATTTTTACAAATTTTTCTTCTATATTACCTAACAATTCTAATGGTTTTTCAATCTCTTTTAATGGATTGTTTGTTTCTACAGTTGCTGAAACTATAGCTATATATTTACCTTTTAGTGTTACACCGTGTTGGAATGATACTAAATTAATGTAAATATCACTTTTTCTATTTAATTGGTTTTGTGGTATAATAATTTGACAACTATTTATATCATTTGTTTCAGGTATTGGATTACTTAATATACATATACATCTAATTACTTGTCCATTTTTTTTTATTTTATTTTTTAAATGCATAACATAGCTAGGATCACAAATAATTTTATCACAATATGCTACTTCTCCATCAGTTGATTTAATTCCATTTACTTGACCATTAGTATTAAATAAAAATTCGTTTACGTTTTTATTAAGCATAAATGTACCTCCATTTATAGCACACATTCTAGAAAATCCTTCAGGTATACCTCCTAGACCATATAAAGGGTATATAAAAGGTGATTTACCAAATGTTGAAATAGATTGCATATATAATTTTATTCTTTCTAATGTTTTATATGCTGGTTCTTTTAAGTAATCATCATTTAAATATAATGCTACAGCATGTCCTAAAAAATCAATAGTTAGCTGACATAAATTAAAATATTTATATATATCTAACATTGATAATTTAAATGGGTTTAAATTATCCCAAGTATTCGGATTACTTCCATCCCATTCGCTAACATATTGATAAAAATTTTTACATCGATTTTTTTCCATTAATGATAATAAAGGTGATACTAATGCTTCCATATCTGTAGCTGGTACTTTATGAATAAATTTTTCTGAAAACAATAAACTTTTTTTTTGATGTTGATATACATAAGAACCTTCAACAACTAACCATTCCAAATAATTAGTTACTCTCGTTTTTTTTAGTATCTTTACTAAATTTCCACCAACTAAAATAAATTTGGGTATTAGGTCCACATTCCAATGTCGGTTCTCACCATATTTGCTGGGAATCTTTTCGTCTGTAAAAAAAAAAAAAAAATAAAATAAAATAAAATAAAATAAGGCAAAAAAAAAAAAAAAAAAATAATAATATCGATGTAGTTAAAATTAGTACTAATATGTGATAACTAGCGACCATCTATTCGTATACATATGTGGGTATAAACATATGTGTCGCTGTAAATGCATTACTTGGCTTGAATGTGTTATATAAATTCGTCAAATTTAGTGAAGCAGTTTCCCCTCCATAATATGGATTCCTATCCAAAACTAAAATTTTTTTACCTAACAAAAAGTTTATACATGTATACATATGTATATATGAATATGTACTTATATACATACATATGTATGTATGTATGTATTTTGTGTACATATATGTGTATGTATATTACCATAATGAGAAAGAAGTCCACTTAAAATACATTCCTTAAGTCCTGTTCCTAAAATAATTACCTACATATATATATATATATATATATACATATATAAGGGAGTTAAAAAAAAAAAAAAATTTAATATATTAATATATAATAAAATAAGATGTACATATTTATATTTACTCAAGCAACTAGTTATTAAAAGTATAAATATATATTTTAAATGTTTAGAACAAAAATAAGGGATTAATATATGTTTAAATTCAAGAACTAATGGATTTATGTGTATATTATGCTTTAACACACATAAATATATGTATGAGTAAAAAATATATATATATATATATATATATATATATATATATATATATACACTTAAATAAATGTACATATATATGTATACGTATATGTACATATATATGTATACGTATATATAAATATATTACATCATAATGCTCATTCATTTTATTAAGTTAATTAATACTATATGCCTTCAAATGTTTAGCGTATATTTTGTGGTTTATATTCTATAATATATATTTTTGAATATATATTTTTGAACGTATATTTTTGAACATATATTTTTGAACGTACAAATTCGAACGTAAACAATTTTTTTATTTTAATCTCTCCCTCGTGTTTAATTAGATTTTCATGAAACTTGTAAATAATAAGATTAACCAGTGGTAAATTTTATTTTTAATAAAATAAAAAAAAAATATATATTTGAAAAAAAAGAAATAATAACATATAACATAATTCTGTTTATATAAAAAAAAATGAATAAAATAAAAAAAAAAATAAAATAAAATAAAAAATTAAGAATAAAAAAATCTACATTTTAGGATGGGTTTTATATGAATATACTACATATATATATATATATATATATATATATATATATATATATGTACACAAATAAAAATGTATAATATAATGCCTTTACATCTCAATATACACCTAGTGGCGCATGATTTATGGGTACAAGTTTTTATATTGTGAAAATATTCTATTTTTTTAAAATAAATGAAGAAAAGTATTAGGATTAAACAATTGTCACGTAACAAAAAAAAAAAAAAAAAAAAAATTTAAACGTGTATAACACAATCTTGAATATTGTTATGTTTATGTGCAATTTTATCAACGTATTTGTTCTTTTTTTTTATCTTTTTTATTTTTTTTTTTAGTTTGTAGAAAAATAAATTTGTTACGGGTCCGCTTCCAGTAAGCATTTAAATTTTAAAACACATTATGCATTATATATATATATATATATATTTATAAGTAAATAAATTGTTTTTTAGTAAAAAAAAAAAAAAAAAAAAAAATAAAAATAAAAATAAAAGTTCATAATTTATTTTCGAAATGGTGTATTAAATGTAATTATATATTTAGCACAAAAAAAGGTAAATATGAAAAAGAGTCATATATATATATATATATATATATATTAACTGCATTCAAAGTAGTGTTAGGTAATTATATAAATAAGCAGCGTTAGTTATGAGACCAGCTACTAACATATTCATACAGTTTTATTTGAAATTTATTAAAAAAAAATATATATATATATATATATATATATATATATATATACATTTTTTTTATAAAAAAAAAAATGCTTTTTTATTAATTTATATCAAATGTATACCTAATTATTCCTTTTAAGATTTTTTTTTTTTTTTTATGTTATTGATCCTTAATGTGTTATTTTATGTTTCATTTTCCCCAAGTTCAATTAGTTAAATATATTATAAACATAAAGGTGTGTAAACTATTTGAATACGACAAGTATATAAATATGTACCACGTGCTATGTATTTACGTATACATATACGTAATAATTGAACAGATTAAAAATAATAAAACTTAATAAACTTTAAAAGCATTTTTAGTATGTGACTAATTATCTGTGAAATAAAAAAATTACTTAAAATTATATATTTAAATATAAAAATGAATAAGCCTTTTTTTTTTATTTTTTATTAGTGTTTCGTTTTTATGATTCATAAATCATACTCTTTATTTCTGCGAAAATGTGTACGTATATATATGAAAAAAATAGGAAAAAAAAAAAAAAAAAAAAAAAAAAAACTAGATTATAAACTCATGTAGTCCGTATTCGATTTTAATATATTTGTCATCTGTTGTAACCGCCTAAGAAGAGAACAAAAAAAAAAAAAAAAAATGTAAAGGAACTATATTTGAACAACTTAATAAAAATTTAAATATGGACAAATACATGAAAATACATAAATATGTTTTACAAGATTATACGTTCACACAAAAATTATGTAGATTATATAACATGTTATTAAAATAAATGTATATATGTGAAAAAAAAAAAAAAAAAAAAAATTAAGTCATTTGTTAAGTCATTTGTTGTGCCATTGTTGTGCCATTAGCAGTATTATATACGGACTCAATTGGTAGTTATTTTATTTTTTTCTTACTCATTTAAAAATACGTTAGTATAAAAATAATTATTTGCACAATCCCAGATGCACTTCTGTTCTGTTGAACTTAACTTATTTCCTATTTTTGGAACACATTTATTAAAACAAATATCCATTACTTTGACATTTTCTTTTTGTCTTTCTATTATTTCTTGTAATGTTAATAATACCTAAAGTAAAAAAAAGTTAAAAAGAAAAAAAAAAGAACTAATAAAAAAAATCGTAAAAAAAAAAAATATAAGAATTAAAACCTAAGTGTAAATGCAAGCGCAGGTGCTAAATATATTTGTATACACTTCCTCAATTATATAAATGTGTATGTAAATGTTTATTCATAAGATCGACGCACAAAACCATTAAATTTAAGTGCTTTGTTTTTTTTTTATATAATTTTTTTTTTTCTTTAATAAATATTATAATGTATGAATATGTTTTTGTATGAATATGTTTTTTTTTTAAGATGTATACAATTTTTTTATGTAATTTCAATTTCTGTATTATAAAAACAGTACTACTTACTTCTGCCTTCTGCTTGTCATCAAAAGTGTCATCCATTGCTAGTACTAACTTTTATTTAAATATACTTTACTTTATTATTTTATATATATATATATATATATATATATATATATATAACTTTTTGGCTATTTTATTTTTAATTTAAAAAGACATAAGATATGTTCTACTATTTTTTTATATTCATGTTATTTTGTTAATTATTAAAAAATCATTTGAATAAAAAAAAAAAAAA
>CABPSV020000588.1:0-11057 GCA_902459845.2 Hepatocystis sp. ex Piliocolobus tephrosceles
CTACTACTACTACTACTACTACTACTACTACTACTACTACTACTACTACTACTACTACTACTACTACTACTACTACTCCTTCCTTTTTTTTTTTTTTTTTTTTTTTTTCCAATATTTAAAAGAGTAAAAAGAATAAAAAGAATAAAAAAAATAAAAAGAATAAAAAAAATAAAAAGAATAAAAAAAATAAAAAGAATAAAAAAAATAAAAAGAATAAAAAGAATAAAAAGAATAAAAAGAATAAAAAGAATAAAAAGAATAATTAAATTGTTATTTATTAATAATAAAAGCAAACACAAACATATTTAAAAATTAAAAATTCAAAATTATTTACCTTAATTTAGAAGGTTTGAAAAAAAAAGAAAAAAAAAAAAGAAAGAGACACACGTAACATAAATTTACTACAATAGAACTTGCAAGTGTATATATATATATATATATATATTATATTATATTATATATATTTTTTACATGGATAAATTGATATAAGCTATAGTACCCTAGAAATATGTTTTTTTTTGATGTTTTTTTTCTTTTATTTTGGCCTCTTCATCATATGTTGGCATTTTATCCAAAACGATTGTGTCCTGATCATATTGTACATTTTCTATATTCACATTTTTTTTCGTTTTTCGTTTTTTCGTTACGAGTTGTAAAGCCCCATCTTCCAATTTAGTCATAGTATTATACTCATTACTATCATACTGTTGTGTTTTTTTATTTGGGAATCTAGGTATTTTTTGAAATGGTTTTAAAATTCCTTTCTTAATTAATCTTTTACGCTCTATATCCATTTTATGATAAAAATATAATTTTTTGGATAAAATTTTATTTTTTTTACTTAAACAATTTCTTCTTGGTGATAAATGTAATGCTTTTCTCCCTCCTCTTTTATCATATTTTTTTTTTTTTTTTACAATATCATAATATTTGTATTGTAATTTAAGCATTTTACTAACTTTTTTATTCAAATTTTGAAAAATAATTTGTTTTTTATTAACAGTTTTATCTATTATATCATTAACTATTGGAGTAGTTTTTTTATTAAAAAAAGAAGTTAATGTATTATTGTTATTATCACTATTTTTAACATTACTACTATTTCCGTTTAATGATACATTGTTCATTTTATAAATATAATCATTAATATTATTACTTATATCGAAGTTTATTATTTTGCAATTATTAAACTGTACACCTCTACTAATTATATTAGTACAAATCAAAATATTTGTTTTTTTTTTTTTAAAATCACGATAATTTGAACTACGAGTTTTATAATCCATTTCGTTGTGAATAGAACTAACTTTATATTTTAACTCAGATAATATTTCACTTAAATTTATTACATTTTTTCTAGTATTACAAAAAATTACATACTGGTTTGAAAAATTATTCATATATTCTTTTATACTACCATTATTATTATTATTATTGTTATTATTGTTATTATTGTTGTTATAATGACTACTATCTCCTTTTACATTTTCTAAACTCTTATCATTCAAAAGTTCAATTAACAAAGCAATTTTGTCCTTATTCTTGCTATTAATAAAAATATGTTTTATATCTTCTCTAATTTTGTGACTATCCATATTTATTATATGTTGTATATATTTACTTTTTATATTATTATTTAAAAACTCACTTATACATACTGTTTTTGTTGCTGACACAAATATAGTAATTGGAATGTTTGATTTTATTGTATTTTTTATATTTTCAATCCCTTCATCTTTTTTTATTTTTTCTAATTCTTTGTTGAGGTATTTCTTGCGTATATCATAAAAAGTGCTGCTAACTTTGCTTTTCGTATCTTCACTTTTCGTATCTTCACTTTTGGAATCTTCACTTTTCGTATCTTCACTTTTCGTATCTTCACTTTTGGAATCTTCATTTTTATTACTCCCCTTTTTGTAATTGTCATTAGAAGGGACAGGATTAGTAATATTATTGTCACTAACTTCGTCTTTTTTCATTTTATTCAACTCAATTTCTTCATCAATTTCATTTCTACATTTGTTAGCCTCTTCATCAATCGTAGTACTGATATTAACACTTGATCTTGTCCTTTTTCTACTGCTATGTTTTACTTTTTCAGACTCCAAATTATAATCCACCTTCTTCATTTTTTCATCAATACCAACACCAGTACCAACACCAGTACCAACACCAGTACCAACATCAGTACCAACACCAGTACCAACACCAGTACCAACACCAGTACCAACATCCATATAATCACTGTCCAATGTGGTTGCTCGAAAATAATACATATTTGTGTAACTTTTAATATGATTAAAAAGTAATTGTAACTTCTTTTCATTAAAGACGTTACATAATGTTTCAGCTTCTTCCACTATAAAATATTTTAAAAATTTTAAATTATATAAATGTTTATTTTTATAATTATCTATTTTTTCAAAAATTTTATCTGGAGTCCCTATTATAATATCAACATTATAATTAACAAAACGCATTGTATTTTTTTTATTATTTTTTTTTATCATTTTTAAAAAATCGCCACTGTTTGAAAAAAAATAATTATTTTTTAAATTATCATTGTTGTTCATATTGTTGTTCATATTGCTGCTAATATTGCTGTTCATATTGCTGCTAATATTGCTGTTCATATTGCTGCTAATATTGCTGTTCATATTGCTGTTAATATTGCTGTTCATATTGCTGCTAATATTGCTGTTCATATTGCTGCTAATATTGCTGTTCATATTGCTGCTAATATTGCTGTTCATATTGTTGCTAATACTGCTGCTAATATTGTCCATACTTTCTTCACTCTGTTTCCCTTTCCAAGTTGATTCATTTCCCTCAAAATTACTCATGTGATATTTTTTAATTGATTTTTTTTTATTCAGATATCCACCAGCTAACAATTCAAGATTTATATCAAACTGTTTTAAAAAATTAAATAAATCACATGCTGCTTCTCTTGTATTTGTTACAATAATTGCATATGGAAAAAATATGTTTTTTTTATGTTTTAAACAGTTTAATTTGTTATTTCTTTTATTTTTAATAAAACTACTATTTATATTATAATTATTATATTTTTTTATATGTATATATCTATTACGTATTTTATATTTTTCATAACTTACACTAAAAAACATATTATCTTTACGTTTTGCATGTCTCATTTTCTCTTTTTTACGAAATAATTTATTAGCATTTTTTTTATAATTATATTTATTTAAAAAGTTATAAAAATTGCATAAATGTTTTATAATATATTCATTATTTGAGTAAAAGTTATGAAGTATTGGAAGAAAGTAACTAAGTGTTTTTCCTGTATTATAGGGACTTATAATAACATATACATCGTTAAAACATTGTTTAATTGTGTTATGTTCATTTGGGCTAGTATATCTTATACTATTATTACTGACAATGTTACTTTCTTTTGACTCATGACTAATCTTATAACTCTTTTTTTCTTGTATATATTTATCAACTTCATAAAAATTACTTTTAGCGTTTAAATTTTTTTTTAAATATGTATTAATATCCATTCGATTTTTTAATATTTCATTATATATATTTTTATTTTCATACATTCGTTGTGTGTTATATTGTTCAGCTGTATTTTCATTACTCTTTTGTAACAGTAGTGGTATTATACTTTTTTGAATTTGTGTTGGATTAAACAGTTTTAAAGCAGTTAATTTTAAATATATGTCTATTTTAAAATTATATTCTAAAAAACTTTTTTTTACTATTTCTTCTTTTAACTTGGTATGATCTATTATTTTTTTTTTTTTTTCAAAAATTTCATTCATTAAGCTACCACTTCGTTTCTTATTATAATCACTTTCTTCATTTGTACCAACATATTTTGTATTATTCACATTAGTTGTTGAACTTCTATTTATATTGATTGTATTATTTTCCTTACTCCTAATGTTAAACTCTCTTTTGGGTACTGCATTTTTTTTTTTTTTTTTTTTCCTTATATTTGGTATAGCTTGACTACTATAAAAAAAAACAATCGGTTTTTTAAAACATACTACATTTTCTTTTTTTTCTAATATGCGAAAAATTAAGCTCTTGATCATTTTTTTTTTTTATTTTTCCTTTTCATTATTATGTGTTAAGAATTCTATATACATACGTCATATACATACATCATATACATACATCATATACATACGTTTTATTTATATAAAATATGTATATTACGTATAAAAATTGAGCGGGGGAAGGAGAGGAAGAGATAAAATGAATCACTTACATACAATTTGTTACTCTATTATCTTCTCTTTTTTTTTTTTTTTTTTTTTTTTTTTTTTTTTTTTTTTTTTTTTATAATTTTAGTTGAATACTTTTATGTACCATATATATATGTATATGCCACATTTTTGGCTTCTACTTCATTTGTTTACTCGTTTTGTGATTTTTTTTGTGATATTTTTTATGATTTTTTTTGTGATATTTTTTATGATTTTTTTTGTGATTTTTTTTATGATTTTTTTTGTGATTTTTTTTATTTATCTTTCTTAGAAATTAATTATATAGTAGAGTGCTACATTTTTATATTCGCTTATTTACCTACATATGCATACATAATATATATATATATATATATATATAGATCCGCCTTATTTGCTTTTTAATTTAATACATAAATTTTATAAAGTTACTTCTCAGAAAAATACTCCTGAAATGTTATTCACATTTACCCATTTATTTATTGTAAATTATATACAAATATACATATATATATATGTACAACATATGCATAAAAAAAGTGTGAATAAAAAAAAAAATACTCAGATATTATAATTTCATATGAACTTATTTTCAGCCCATGTACAGAACTCCAACGAAAAAAAAAAAAAAAAAAAATATATATATATATATATATTTGCCTATATGAAAAAAATATTAAAAAAAAGAAAAAAAAAATAGAAACATAATAGTGAGTCACTACCTCATAACCATAACAAAATAATAAACATAGGCAATAGATAAAAACTATTATTTTGTATATGTCATTTTATTTTTTATTTAAATAAAACCACGTTTATTTATTAATAAGAAAATTACAAAAAAAAAAAAAAAAACGGAGACTTTTTTTTTTTTTTTTTTTTAAGTAACATTTATATCTTTCTTTCTTCTGTTCGTTTTTTTTTATGTACACATTTGTACTTTGCAGTTGCACCTATTTATTTATTTGTCTATCTACTGATTTATTCATTGATTTACTTATTTATTTATTTATTTATTTGCCTATCTACTGATTTATTTTTTTAATACAATAGTATAAAATCTTATCGAAACTTTTTTTTAAGAAAGTTAGAATATAAGATATGTTAAGCAAAATATGAAAAAGAAGCGACACTGTACGATATATTGTGTTGCAACCATGTGAATGCGATATATATATATATATGTACTAGTGTTATATATGTACTAGTGTTATATATGTACTAGTGTTATATATGTGCTAGTGTAGCATACTATTATGTTTTTTTTTTTTTTTTTTTTTTTTTTTTTTAAATGCGCGAATAAACGTTTTCTAATACTCTTTTATCACTTAACAGAGTTATAATATACATATATGCATGCAAACAAGCAAATATATATGTACATACGCATGTATTGTATGCATATATATTTCACCAATTTCTGTTTTCTTCTTTTAAGGTTATGTATGAAAAAAAAAAGGCATATTTTTATATTTACTTATATAAACAAATATAAAAAGTTATATATACATACACCTTAAAAGAAACTGTCACTATTTTATTATTCGTACATTAAAAGAAAAAATTAAAAAAAAAAAAAAAAAAAAAAGTATAAATATAATGATACTTTTTAATCAGCAACTATATTATCAAGCTTTTATGGTTATATGCTATCCATTTATCTAAACTGTAAAAAAAAAAAAAAAAAAAAAAAAAAAAAAAAAAAAAAAATTGTTAATCGCATTCATTTAATACGGATATTTACCATGTAAATTGTTTATGTATACGTATACGTAATTATATGTCCACAAAACTGAAGATAAAAGTTGTAAAATTAAAAAATATTTTTAATTTTTAAAATAAGTAATATATGAGCAAGCATTACTTTTTTAAATCCAATAATATCGGCTCTTTCTCTAAAACACTGTCTACATATGTTGATGTTATACTTTCTTATAATGGCATGTTTGTTGGAGCATACTCGGCTAAAAAAAAAAAAAAAAAATGTCATTAAAAACATGTAAGAACACAGTTAAACGAAAAATTATATATATACATATATATGTACATATTCTTATTTTGTATTGCTGAAACATAGAGGATTACAAAGAGTGGAAAGAGTTTTATTTTTCCGCATCTTCTCTTTTCTAATACATTTTTAGTGTTCATAAATTTTATTAAGATATTATGAATGTGCAATTATATTCATCATTTAATGATTTAATGGTGTTTTTTTTTTTTTTTTTTTTATTTAACTATTTATATAATAGATCGTAAATGTATTTTTATTGTTTATACAGTTTTACACAATAACTCTTATTTTAAACTACTGCATTGTGGACGTATAAGTATTTTGAGATGATACACGAGTATACATACATGAATAAAATAAGTTATATACGTATATGAATAAATGAACTAAAAATATACATACATACATATACATATGTATGTATATATATATATGTATATATATATACGTATGCTTACCATTGCCTGGATCCTGGGCCGTAGTTTTTTGGGTGAACGTTTTGAATGTATCCCATTTTTTTATTTTACAAAATTTAAAAAGGAAGTTGAAATCTTAAATAATTTGAAGTAAATTTTTGGTAACAATAAAGCAATACTACTAAGTTATAATACAATATATATTATATATTCTTTAACTTGTTATAAATTTTTTATTTTATTTTTTTATTACTTTGCTAAAATGTTAAAAATATTTTAATTATATATTTTTTTTTTTTAAATGAACTTTTTATTATATAAATTTCAAAATTTTGATAAATTTTGCAAAAAAATGATTTACTTTATTTGTTTTATGTAATTTTTTTTTTTTTTATTAAACAAGCACTTTTTTTTTTTTTTTTTTTTTTTTTTTTTTTTTTTTTTTTTTTTTTTAAAAGGTACATATTTAAATTAAAACTACTCGTATATATGTACATATGTATATATTTCTATATACCCATATAAACATTCCAGCTTCTTATCATTCATATATACTTATGCGTATGTATGTATAACTTTTTTTTTTTTTTTTTTTTTTTTTTTTTTCTCTTTTTTTACCTTTTCAAGTTTTGAACATACTTAAATATGTTTTGTATTGTATACTGTTTTGTAGATACATTTTTTTATTAATGAAACGACAGAAACGACAATTATGTTAAGCAAAAAACGCTTAAAAAAAAAAAAAAAAAAAAAAAAAAAAAAAAAAAAAAAAAAAAAAAGACTTCACAAGCAATAAAACAAAAAAAATAATAATAATAATAATTTAGTCAACATATATGTTTATATCTAAACATGTTCAAATAGGAAAAAAAAAAAAAATTAAAAACTAAATAATTGAAAATTTTTATTCTTGTTACAATTATAATTTTGTATGTAGAAAGTTTAAAAAAAAAAAAAAAAAAGTAAAAAGGGGAAAGAGTTACAAGGGGTACTAATTGTAAATTATTTTTTTTTTTTACTTCTTTACTTCTTTACTTCATTGGAATGTTGAGTATGCGTGGTACATACATATATACATATATATATTAAATTAATATTTTATGCCTTTTTTTTTTCTTTTACTTTGTTTTATTATTTATACTGGTATATATGCAATAATTTATAATATTAAAAAAATATATAATAAAATAGGTAATACATAAATTTTTATAAATATGCTCGTACAATTTCATAGAACAGTGTTATTTTTTTATATTAAAAACTGGTTTATTTTACATATTTCTTATTTCTTTATGTGTAACCAATTCCAATAAACATCTTCTAAAAAAAAAAATAAAATAAAAAAAAATAATAATAATAATAATAATAATAATAATAATAATAATAATAATAATAATAATAATGCAATTAAAAGCTCAAAAACTTGTTTTTAAAATGATTTTCTATTTTATTTGAAAAATATAAAACAAGCACTTAAATGCGTATAATTTGAAGAGCTGTCTATCTTATCTTATCTTATCTTATCTTATCTTATTTTTTTTTTTTTTTTTTTTTTTTTTTTTACATTAATAGGCTTAACGTTGTTAGCAAAGTGGCCTGCATTGTTTTTATGAAAAAAATTAAAATGTAATAAATAAAAAAAGTTGCAAAAGAAATAAAAAATTGTAAATGTCATAAGATAATAACAAAGGTTTAGTTTTAAACAATAACCAAACCAAATAAAATAAAAGTTTTATTAAAGTACAAGTGTTAATATGTAATTATGTTTTAATAATATACCTGGTTTATTCGTGTCGCTGTCATACTTACATGTGAATATAACGTTATTTTTACAACAAGCTATTGCACATCCAATATGCTACAACATTTTTTCACACAAAATTAAAATAATTATGTATATGTACATATATATTTATTTAATGAACTTGTAAAAATTTGCTCTGCTCAATATATTATATATGTATGTGTATTATTGTCACGTGCTTTTAAGTATGTTTTCATACATATATGTAGACTATACCTGCGCAGATTTCCACACCATTCTGGTGAATTCAAACACATTTTCCTCTTTTTTTATAGGTCCTAACATTAAATGATTTAACGAATGTACATATATATATATATAGTATATTAATCACAAAGTTTAATTTATATTTCTATTATTTCTTAATAAAAAGTTTTTTTTTATTTTATTTTTTTTTTTTATGGAGGTACCTAATTCGAAGTCATAATTGTTAATACCTTCATACCATAAATCTACAGCTGGCTCAACTCGACTATTGCTTGTAGTAATAAAATAATTTGTATTAATTTGCTTAGCATTTACATTACAATTTTCATATTTTTTTATCTACAGAAGGGGGTATGTATATATATATATATATTAACGTGTTATTTTACAAACGACTGCTCTAAAAAATAAACAAACAAACAGGTAAGCAATAAGCAACCAAACAAATAAAAAACGAACAAACAAAAAAAAAAAAAAAATATATTAAAATGATAACCAAATCCACTTCAACACTTGCAGCCTTCTCAAGTTGTGAATCCCTTAATAAAAAAAAAAAAAAAAAAAAAAAAAAAAAAATACAATTATATATATTAGATCATGTTAGTAATAAAATATATAAAATGAATATTCCCCAATACATATAAATATATTTACACAAGAGTCTTAAAAAAAATACATATGCATATATATATATACATAAGCAAATACATACATATGCAAATACATACATATGCAAATACATACATATGCATATATATACATAAGCAAATACATACATATGCAAATACATACATATGCATATATATACATAAGCAAATACATACATATGCAAATACATACATATGCAAATACATACATATGCATATATATACATAAGCAAATACATACATATGCATATATATACATAAGCAAATACATACATATGCATATACATATACATGTATATATATAAACATGTATATATAAGATATATACCATGACAATGGTTGGACGTCATGTTTTAATCTTAAGTCATTATGTCTTTCAGTAATTAAATTTTTCTTTAAAAAAAAATTAATATATTATTAAAATGTTTTATTTGAGGGAACTTATCTAACATGCTCTATTCTTTTTATTTTATTATTTTACTATTATTTTACTATTGTTGTACTATTTTTGTTTTTTACGACTTTTGAAACTATTACTTACATTAAATTTGCAAAACCATCCATTTACTGTCACCCAATAACAATTTAGGACAAAAAAAATAAGGTAATTAAATAGTAGACAAGTTTTCATCATTATAAAATAGCTTTGAAAAAAATGATTTTTTTTTTTTTTTTTTTTTTTTTTTTATACGACAATATATCTATAAATATATATATGAACTTATTCTTTTAATTTTAATTTTAAATTTAAAATATAATATTTATTTTTTTAGTTAACTTTTCTTTTAAAAATTTAATTGCATTGAACATACAAATGTTAAAGACGTATACATATATATATATATATATATATATATATATATATATATATATATATAAGCATATAAATATGAGAGTAGTGTTACATTAGTAGAGGGTGCCAAAACACAACTATATTCAATTTCCCTCATTTATATTACCCGTTAATTTATTTCATTTTTTTTTTTAAAAACATAAATCGTCTTTATCAGCGAATTTTTAGTAAGCAACATTTCTTACACGTAGTTTTTTTTTTTTTTTTTTTTTTTTTTTTGTATCAAAATGTACATACATAGAAGAAAGTTCAAAAATAAAAAAAAAAAAAATATATATAATAACAATAACAACAGTAATAATAATAATAACCTTTTTTTTTTTTTTTTTCCTTTTTTTCTTTTTTTTTTTCAACCTTTACAACATATGCAACAATTTAAAATTGTTTTTTTTATTTTTTACTGACATTATATCTATCTTTAAAAAAAAAAAATGAATAACCTTACTTTTGTTTTTTTTCTTTTTAATATTTAATTTTTTCTATATAACATTAACAAAATAATGTGTGTTGTAATTTTTTTGTAAAATTGTTAATTATTATTATATAAAAAAAAAAAAATATAATAGTAAAAAGTATAAGCATGTTAACTTAAACATATTAAAATTGCACAAACATGTAGAGCAAATATATACATATATATATATATATATATATATATATGCTATGGCACAATTTTAGTATAAATAAATAAAAGCACTTGCTACAATTAGCTTGTGTAATTATGGTCATATAGTTTAACTAATGACATTATTCAATGTGTCCATTATTCAGAAAAAACTTTTGCTAATTTTTTGTTTAAGAATATAACAACACCGCACTCATTAAAACACAAATAATACCTATAAAAAAAAAAAAAAAAAAAAAAAAAAAAAAAAAAAAAAAAAAAAAAAACA
>CABPSV020000589.1:0-12785 GCA_902459845.2 Hepatocystis sp. ex Piliocolobus tephrosceles
TTCCAATTATTCAGATGAAATAACGGTTGATTTTTATAAGTATATATATATATATATAGTACGTGATTGGGTAAAAAGTGTATTGCATAAAATATTGAACTTACCTTAAAACATATCAAGAAATTTAAGCATTTAAAATGAAAAAAAAATTCTTCAAACATGTTTTTATTACATTTAATTGGTTAATTCATTTTTAAAAGTGCTAATTTTTCTACTTGTTTTAATACATTAGCAAAGTTTAATAAATAAAAAAATAAAATAATAAATAATAACAAATAAATATCGTTAATTAGGTGTAAAAGATCGATATCATTTTACAAAAATATACATACAAAAAAAAAAAAAAAAAAAAAAAAATAAATAAATAAATAAATAAATGAATGAAAAAAAAATATTATTTTTTCTTTTTATATTTTATTTTAATTTTTTTATGAAAAAAAGGCAATTTAAAAGTGATAGAAAAAAAACACAAGGGAAGCTAAAATTTTTGCACTTTTATACTGTTAAATATTTAGAAATATATCTATACAAAATAAATAAAAATATAAAATGGATCAGGTTAAATAAAAAACATGGAAAAAAAAAAAAAATCAGAAGAGTAAGACGATACAGAAATTATATAAAAATATAAGAAAAAAAATAAAGAATAACTCATTTAAAAAAAAATAAAAGAAACAGTTTTGATCGATTAACAAAGATATACACATTCATGTGCTTAAATGCGTATGAATATGAATATGGCTATATAAGTATAGCTAAAGTTTTATAACAAAGTGCAATCAATCGAATGCACAAAATATAGCTAAAAAAAAAAAATAATAAATAAATAAATAATAATAAATAGTAATAAAAGCAAGTGAACTCAAGTAGGCCAAATAAGCGATCCAAACTATTAATCCAAACTACTAATCCAAACAAGTAGGCCAAATAAGTAAACCAAATAAGTAAGCCAAATAAGTAAGCCAAATAAGTAGATCAATCAGGAGAAACAAGCGCAGACATGCATCCGTGCCCACAATGCAAATATTTTCTTTAGCGTCGAATTTACAGCAAATTGCCCTAGACAGTGTAAATTTTGTAAATAATAAGTTAAGAAAAAAGAATTCAATTGATGATTGTAATTATATTACATATATAGTTATAGGTGAGAATGAAAAAAAGCCTCATGATGAAAATATATTTTTTCTGCCATTTAAAATATCGACTAGAATAAAACTAAGAGAGTTTAAAGAATATTTCCCTTTTGTTGGTAATATAATAGTTCGTTTCAAAACATCTCTAACTGATTTGGTTGATATTATTAACGAAGGTTTAATGACTGGTCTCCCTTTATTAAATATTAATGAAAATACTAATGTTATTAAACCAATAGAAAAATATATTATTACGAATGAAAATGATATAAAAAATATATTAAAGCAAGATAATTTAAGTTATGTTTGGGTAGATGTGAATAATGATGATTCATATGTACCACTTTATGAGGGACATATTGTTGTAAAGGTACTATTTATAAATAATGAAAATTATAGTAGCTATAATGACATTTATTTTAAGGATGCAAATCAATACGAATATGCAACTGAGTATTATAAAATAAATGAAAAAAACTTATGTTCTTATATTTTATTAAATGAAGAAAACAATAAAGAAGAAGATACTAATGTTAATAGTAATAATAGTAGTTCTGATGTGATTGTAGATCACCATGCTAACACAGATTTCGATCAAATTAATTATAAGGATTTATTTTTTAAAAAAAAAGGTTCAACCAATAATACAGGGATTAATAAGGATTCCACGTCAGATTATAATATTAAAAATTTTAAAAACAAAACAGACAGTATTAGCATGAGTAACATTAAAGACATTGGATACGTATCAAATAAAACAAGAAAACATATTATAAATAAATTTGGAAAGATAGCTTATAACAAACATAATAACTGTGTTGATGTGTTCGAAAAAGAAAAACTTCTTATAGTACATAATAATAGTGGTAATATTAATGATACAAAAGAAGAAGATATTTTCTTTCAAAATAATTATAAAAATAATGATTATGATAATAATACAAATAATATGTATTTTCAATATGAAAATAATCATTATGAACAAAACAAAAATAAAGGGATAAATATAAATAAAGTAAATGAAAATATAAAACATAATTTAGAAAAAAAAGATTCTAACAATTTGAAAAATGTAAGTTCACACTACAGTGATAAGAATAATGATAATATTAGAACTGGTAATGGCAATGATAAGGATAATAAAAATAACATAACCAGTAGACATAGCAACAATAAAGACGACTATGTATCAGATAACTACAGACAACAGTCAAAAATCAGAACAACCGCTATAAATAACAATGAACAAATACAAGAAGCTATTAAAAAAAAAGCAAATGATCGGTTAAATTTGTTAAATGAACATAGAAATCAAGAGGAAATAAAACAGAAGGAGAAATTAGCAATATCAGATAAAATAAAAAAACAAATTGATAAATGGTCTAAAAATTCAGATAACACATATAAGAATATAAAAGTAATGCTAAGTACATTGGATGATATATTGTGGCCAAATTCAGAGTGGAAAACTGTACCCATGTCAGATTTAATATCAAACAAAGCTATTGTTAAACGAACATACAAAAATGCCATTCTATTATGTCACCCGGATAAAAATAGAGACACATCAGTTGAGATCATGGTAAAGTTTGCGAGCATGTACGCACGCACTCATATGTACATATATATATTTATTTACATATTTATTTACATATTTATTTACATTAGTATGCACATACAAACGCTATATGTTCGTTCATATTTTGATTTAAAAGAATTATTTAATTGATCAAATTGTAAAGTTCGAATTGTTTGACATAAAAAAAAAAAAAAAATTTTGACATAGACATATGCATATGTATTGTTTGTACATAATACATAATTAAATATTTTACATAAATTAAAACCAAAATAAATATGTAAAAAAAAAAAATTGATATACAACAAAAAAGTAGATTTATAGTTCGTATATAAAAACAAAGTAAATATATTACATATTAGCGAAAACAGGAATAAATGAATTTCTTCAAATAGCAAACATTTGTGCGTTTACGAACATGCGCGTTTACGAACATGCGCGTTTACATACATGCACATTTGCATACAAGCGCGTTTGCATATATGCGCGTGTACATATATATACATGTATTTATTATTTATTATTTTTTTATTTATTTATTTATTTATTTGTTTTTTTTTTTTTTTTCAGCTAAGAGCAGAACTGATTTTCCATGCACTAAACAATGCATACAAAGAAAGCAAAGGAATTTAGCGTTATATAACTGAAAAAGAGCTTTTTAAAATTTTGTCATACAAATATTTGCTTAGTGTCACAAACTAGCCTTATTCTGTTATGTATATTTAATAATTTTAATTTTTTTTTTTTTTTGTTATCTTATTACTTTTTTTTTTTTTTTTTTTTTTTTCCTTATATTATTTATTATGGTTCACCGTAAAAAATCTTCAACAAAAATGTAATATATATATATATATAAGTTTGTGTACCGTTCATTTGTGCATCATTATTTTTTATAATTTAATTATGGGTTTTGTAAATTGTAATGTGTCACATATGATAATATGAAAAGTCATACTACAAAATTTGTCCTATATTTATGATAGATGAACTTTAAATGAACCCTAGCTGAGCCCTAACTAAACCGTAACTAAACTCTAGCTGAGCCCTAACTAAACCGTAACTTAACCCTAGCTAAGACCTAACTAAACCCTAGCTAAACCATAACTGAACCCTAGCTAAACCATAACTGAACCCTAGCTAAACCATAAATGAACCCTAACTAAATAATAACTAAGCCCTAACTAAATCCTATTTAAACCATAAATTTACAAAACAGTATAATTTGTTTTTCTCTATTATTTCTCATCAGTTTTAATAGCTGTAATTTACACTTAATCGTGCTTGTGTATGTGCTTGCATAAACGTGATCGAACGTATCTAACTTTCGGGTCAACCCTTTACCCCCCAATTTTCAGCTATATTTACAGACACTTCACATTTTACCTTTTTCAAAAAAAAAGAGGCACACTTTTCCATTGTTTCGACCAAAATTTTCTGTGCTTCGTCTTGATACTTTTTGTTAACTTCAATAATAATTTCATCGTGCACACATAAAACAATTTTGCCATTTATATGTTTTAAATTTGTATAAAGTTCCACTAAAGACAGTTTTAGTATATCAGCACATGTCCCCTGGACTGGATAATTCAATGACTTGGTGAAAGAAAAATAAGGAAAAACTACTTTTCTATTAGATAAAGTGGCATACTCTAAGGACCTGTTTTGTTTTATTTGGTTATGCCATTTATATATGCCTTTATAATGTTCAAAAAAAGAATTATAAAAATACAAGCATTGTTCTAGGCTCATGTTTAAGTTATAATAATTATTTGCATAATTTTTTAAATTAATATAATTCATGCCGTAAATGAGACCAAAATTTATAGCTTTAGCAATATGTCTATCCTCTTGGTTGATTTGGTCTATTTTTTTTTTTAACATAATACTAGCAGTTAATGTATGTAAATCTATATTATTATTATACGCTTTTAACATAATTTCATCGTTTGTAATTTCAGCAGCTATTTTTAATTCGATTTGCTTAAAATCAGCTATAATAAATATATTATTTTCACTCGGAATGAAAATCTCTCTTATATTTTTTTGCCTAGGTATTTGTTGTAAATTTGGTTTTTCACTACTAAATCGACCCGAAAATGTCTTTAACTGGTTAAATGTCGTATGTATTTTGTTAGTTTTTTTATTTATATGTAAGGGTAATTTTAAATAAAACGTAGAATACATTTTATATAATCGTCGATAACTTCTTAATAACACTACTTCTTTGTGATGTAAAAAACTTTTTAAATTCGCGTCAGACGTATTATCAATTAATTTATTATTTATACTATCTCTTACATTTTTATTTTGCAAAGCTTTTAGTACTTGTTGTTGAGAGTTTACATTTATATTTTCATCTCCTAATTCTGTAATTAGTTTTTTTTTTTCAGCATCTGCCTCTTTTAATATATCTGTTGTACTTCTATTTAAACTTTCAATGTCTACACTTATCCCACTTAATTCCATAGAACAAATTGGTAATATACATTTGTTTTCGATATCATTTACAATGTTCATATCTTCTTTTTCAATTTCTTTTTTTAATTTTTTATATAATAATAATAAACAACTTGAATCACGGGCAGCGTAAAATAGTTGGTTGTTATTTAACAGTGAATTATTCCAAATACTATTTTGTTGTTGTTTGTCCAATATAACGTTTAAATACTTTTCTACTATCATGTTTAGTTTAAATCCGTACATATTTTTATTTTTGTCTAGTAATTTACTAGCTATGTAAGTGTCAAATATGTTTTCGATTTCAAAGTTATTATACATTAAAAACTTGGCATCAAACTTACCATTTTGTGTTATTTTTATAATATTCTTATTTTGTAACACTTCTTTTAAGTCTTTAAAAATTTCTTCATTATTTATATTAAACATATCATAAATTAAAACAGGAAAATTATCTACAGCTATCTGAATTAATCTTATTTTTTCATTAAATACATCTAATCCAGTTGTTTCTATATCCAAACCACAATATTTTATATTTTTATATATATGTTTTATTTTCTCATTATAATTATTATCATTTATAATAATAAAACGAGTTTCTATTTTATCATCAAATGGTTTAAGTGGTGCATAATAATCAATTGTTGCGATAAAAACGCTCTTATCATCATTTACAAATTGGAAATGACCATTTATTTTTAAAATATTATTGTCTACGTTTATTATATTATCTTTGATATATTTATTTGTAATGTTATCTTCATATATATAGTTTTTTTTTTTTTTTTCATCTACACTGTGTTCAGATAGTACATCACTTTCGTATGTTTTATCAAATGTCCCCTTTCCTTCGACATTATATTCAGATTGTTTATTTCCTTTCAAAAGAGTATATTCCGCAGGTTCTTTTGTATTTGTTTTAGTATCACTACTATATTGTACTATCTTATCAGTAGTATTGTTACCAAAAGAACAATTCGATGTATTTTTGTCCCAACTTTCGTTAGTACCATTACTTAATATACCTTTTTCATTGTGTACACTCCTTTGACTAACTTCATCACCAACGATATTCATTCCTTCACGTGTAACTGTAATATACTCTTTTGGTACGCTTTCCAAAATACTTATAAATACATCAATTTTTTTCAAGTTATTACCTGCTGTTTTTATATTTAATTTATTTGTTTTGATAAAATTACGAAGCTCTTTAATCGGCGACTCATTGTTTATAACGCAGTCTCGCATCGATATATGTATTAACTCATTCGTTTCTTTACCTTTACGTTTTGGTGCATCTTTTTTATTACATTCTTTCAATTTTTGGCACAATTCGTTTAATGTATCGTTCTTCAGTGCATATGTTACAGATGTCCTTTTTTTAGGTTTACTAGTATTTGCACCAGCACTGATCACACTTGCATCGTTCATATATACACTACCATCATTCATAGCTACACCACCATCGTTCATAGCTACACTACCATCGTTTATAGATACACTACCATTGTTCACAGTTACACTACCATTGTTCACAGTTACACTACCATCAAATTTAGTCACACCGACAATGTCACCTCCCCCAGTACCACTTTTAACCACTTGACCATTTACACTTTCGTCTTTTACTTTATTTTTTAAAATATTCTTTCTTAACAAAACAGATTTACTTTTTGTTTCTTCTACTTTTAATACATTAGAATTATTCAAATGTGACTGATTTTGCTGTTTAAGTGCGTTTTCCTTTTTATTTATATTTTCGTCTGAAAAAAATGTATGTTCGTTTTGCATATTTTTATTCGTATTTGTATTTGTCATTAGGGTGTCTTTTTTTGTGTCTACATCGGTTACTAACCTGTGGTTGGTTAAATCATGATTAGCAATTTCTGAACTGAGAATTTTGTTTTTGGCATTATTAGAATCATTACTTGTGATACTATTATCACTGTTCAATCCTAACTGTATCCTATTTCTGTAAGGTTTTTTTTCATACTTCGATTTGTACTCCTCTTCAATCTGTTTTATGTAATCATGCTCATCTGACAGAGAAAAATCCATAGTGTTATTTTGTTGAGACATGACAGGAGTAGCACCACTACTAGCAGGATAAAAATTAGAAGACCCATCAGTTTTATTAGTATAGGAACCACCATTGTAATAAGTTTTACGATCGGATACCACTTCATTTAATATATCTAATGGTACTTCTTTAATTGTCATATTTTCTGTATTGTATATATAAGGTATTCTCCCAAGCAAGCCTTTAAATCTATTTTTTTTTATATCAATAAAAAATAATGTTTCGTTATTTTTGGATAATACTTTTTGTATAATAAATACATTATCAGCTTCTTGAGTAGATTTGACACTACCAAAAACAGAAGAAATAGACAATAAATTATTATCTTCTTTTCTTGGATGAACAACTAAAGTAATGTGCACATTTTTATTAGTACTAAAGGACCTAAACTTATCTATTGCAATGTTTTGTACTTCATATATATCTGAGAACTTACTTATATTTAACATAAATTGTAAATTATCAATAATTATATGTTTTACATCATATGCATATACAGCATAATCCATTGCATCTAGCACTTGATCTAGGTTTGTACTTCCATGAAATTTTAAGAATTTTAAAGGTAATGTTTCAAATTTATCTGCATATAAATCAAATAATTCAATATTTTTTTCTAAATTTTTACCACTAAATTGATTTAACATAATTTTACCCAATTTTATATTATTTATTTCGAATGATCCCCATAATGTTGGTATACCTTGAACACAATAATCTAAAGAAAGTTGTGAAAGAATTGTAGTTTTTCCTACTCCTGTTGAACCAGTCCATATAGATAACTCACCCATTCGTAACCCATATATAAATTTATTTAAAGATGGAATAGTTTTACTTTTAACACCATTTATTCGATCAGGGTATTTAAGTTCTTCTAAAATATTTTGTCTCAAATCATGAAAATTTAAAATTTGACTATGCCTTACTTTTTCACTATTCTTTATAAAAAAATTTACATCAATATTATACTTTAAACAATCATTTGCATCTTTTATCACAATGTTGTTAGGTACGTACAAAATATTTTTATCGATAAAATAGTAACACTCTTCTTGTTCTTTGTCCAATTCCTTTGTTTTCACATTTTCACTTTTGCTTAAATTGGCACTGTTCACATCTGTAACTTCATTTGCTATGTCATTACATGATATACTGTCAACACAATCTGTACGACTTGTTTTAATGTCATCTCCGTCCTCTTTTTGTACACTAACATTATTATCACTAGTTACAGATGAACCTAACGTATCTCGTTTTGATATTATCTTTTTTATGTCTTTTCTTTTTTTTTTCCTGTCATTAAAAACGTCTATATTCAAGTAGTGCACATTTGTATCTGTTATTACATTAGTACGCCCCAGTCCTATTTTATTTACAAAATTATAAACACTAGATTTACCGGCTTTATCAAAATCTAACCACAAATGTATCTTTTTAAAATGTTCTAAGTATGGTAATAAATAAACAGGTAAAGATTTCGAACCGTTAGGTAATGAAATAGCTGAATAGCCAGTTTCTTGGTAAACACTCATAGCATCAATTTCTCCTTCTGTTAATACAACTTCATCTGAATTCTTAATTAAATGTTCACCAAAAAAAAATAATTTCAATTCATTTTTTACATTTTTTGGATATAATCTCATGTACCCTTTATCTTTTAAGCTTCTTACTTTTATTCTTATTACTTCATATTCGTCTTTTTTGTTGTCAACTTTGTTCGAATTAGTGACAGAGAGTAGATAATGTCTACTATTGTTGCTAATGTTGCTGTTATAACTGTTGGAACTACCAATATTATTTCTACTGTCATAATTATTGCCACTACTAATGTTACTATTTCTATCGTTATAACTGCTAGTATTACCCGTGTTACTGTTATGATAAACGTCCATGACACTATTTACCTTCTTTATAAAAGGAAAAACTAAACACTCGTGTTTTTCAATTTTACCTACATGTTCTAACGATGGAAACGACATAATTGAAAAACCAATGTAAAATTTTTTTAAAGTTTCTAATTTAATTTTTCTTACATTAATTAAGTAATTTCTAGCATTTTCTGCTTCTTTCGAATATAACAAATTCATACTATATATTTTTACGTCCTCAAATGTTATTTTTTCTTCATCCGTATCATAACTATTACTACTACTGAAATTACTACTATTATCTGGGATAGCACTCTCAAAATTACTAGTTACGATATCACCCATTTTTAATTTGAAATCGTAGAAACTACCTTTATACCCACATCTATGACAATAACTATTACCCGTATTCTTAAAAATTTCATGTTTGTACATATTATCATATTTATATTTATGTGGAGGACAAAATGGACAGTATTTTAATGTTATCTTGACATCTGTTTCGATGTATTCATATTTTTTTCTATTTAAATAATTATATACATCGTTTATGTTTATTTTATAATATTTGGACACAAATGTGCTACTACTATTATTTATCCCACTTCTGTTATTATTTGTATATGTATCATATTCTGTCCAAAATAATGATTTATTATTAAAATTAGTATCCTTTTTATTACTTTCGTAACCTTTTAAATATTCTCCTTTAAAAAATGCATTTCTTTTGTTTGGCAAGAATTTACAATTGGGATTTAAATAAAAATTGTTACTAAATTTAGTCTTATAACGTATTCCTACTATTACATGTATAATTAATGAGTAAAAGAAATAGAATATATATTTCAACATATTTTCGCTCAAATCATTTTTTTTTTTTTTTTGGGGGGTGCTACTACTAACTTTTCTTCTGTACTCTCAAAAAAGCAAAAATAAACAAATAAACGAAATGATATTAACAAAATGGACAGACTGAACAAAACAAATATTCTCAGCACAAAGCTCACATGCGGACACTTATGTATATATATATATTATATATATAACCTTTTCAAATGCGTGAGCATACATACAATTGCGTCATGTTTCCGAGACAATAGCTATATGTTTACATACATATATATATAAGTTCATCTTTTTTTTTTCTCTTTAAAATATAACAAATGTTAATGTAAATGTGCCCTTTTACAAAAAAAAAAAAAAAAAAAAAAAAAAAAAAAAAAAAACATTAAGTATTTAACAATTTAAAAACACGTATACAGTTGTTTCACTAGTTGTGCATAAATACATATATGTATATATGTATGTGTTGTGAACGGTAGACACTTGATTAAGCCTTACAAAAAAAAAAAAAAAAAAAATCAGCTTATTATAATGTATTAAAAAAAATATATGCTGAAATGAGTTAAATAATACGTATATATTTATATACAGTAAGAGTTAATTAAACTTAGGTTATAGCTAATTGATTTATATGAAAGCATTAACAAAAAGCAACAACTACAGACCTAATGTGGATTAAACTTTATTTATATATATATATATACATTTTTTTTTTTTTTTAAATAATGTTAATTACAAAAAAAAAAATGTAATTAGTATTATTGGATAAAAACTTATTTAATAATTATTTTACATTTTACTTTTTTCAAATATATGTAAATTTCCAGCATTACAAATTTTCATTTTGGCAAAATTTTATATAAGTATGTATGCATGTTACATGTCATCAGTTCAATGCTTACAAAGCTAGCATTTACATACATGTTTATACTTTGAATAAAAAAAAACAAATGAAAAAATATATGGAGCACTTATTTAAAATTTTTTTTAACTTGTATATAAAGAAAAATATATTTTTTCTCACGTTTTTAAAGATGTATGTATATTGCATATGTAAAACATATATTGATTGTTATATCTGTATAAATATTTATACATAGTTCAATATATATATATATATATATATACATACGTATACACTTTTTAATCTCTAAAAACAAATTACATTTGAAGTTGTTATATGCTAAAAAAAAAAAAAAAAAAAAAAAAAAATTAAATATTGCTTACAAGTTTTATTTTTTACTTAAAATTTAAAAACTGTATAAAGCAAATTATAATTCAAATTTTTTTTTTCTTTTGTTTCATGCTTAGCTTTAAAAAATTGTACAGTTATCTGCTCTTTTTTTTGTTGTTTTTTATTTTTTTATTTTTGCCGTAATTGTTTCATACGATATATATATATATATATATATATATATATATATATATATATTTTTTTTTTTCATATGTTTTTTTGCTTTATTTTAAATTTATTCTCATTTTCATCAGATTCATTACCACACAACCCTTTAAGCGAAATAAATTAACTTTTCTTGATATAGAGAGGCTACATTTGTACAATTAAAGTATAAAAGTTACAAATATATATATATATATATATATATGGTGCAAATTTTTTTTTAATAAAAGCTAAACTCTTAAATTTGTACCATTTGTCTGTATATAACATATTAAATATTAGTAAATATATATTGCATATACATAAGTCGCCACCTGTTTAAAAAAAATACAAATATATACGTATATATATTTTTTATATACGTTTAAAACAAAGTAACGCTTTATTGCATAACAAGTAAACTATATCTTCAACTTATTTTCATCATAATGCAGTTGGGCTTAAGGAAAGGTAAATAATCAGAACCGTGTGTCCCTTATAACATTTAAGGGGAGGGACACATAAACGTATATACATATGTATAAATGTTTGTATATACATATGTATAAATGTTTGTATATACATATGTATAAATGTATGTATATACATGTATTTGTATTACTGCAGTTACGTCATGTTATTATATAAGTTTTGTTTTATGCATAATATGCTTTCATCCTTAAAGTTGCACATATATATAAATTTATTTGTTTGTTTGTTTGTTTGTTTGTTTGTTTGTTTATATATTTATTTTATTACTATTTCTTTTTTTTTTTTTTTTTTTTGCTAATGCTGTAGGTACGCGTTTAAACAGAAAAGACCTAAGAAAACTCAAAAGAAAAGAAAAAAAACACAAGAAACATTTGTTTTTGCAAAAAAAAAAAACTAATAATATAAAAAATAGTACACATTTAAAAAAAAATGATGATAAAATTTCAAAAATAAAGAAGAAAAGTATAAACAAACAACAAATAAAAAGTAAAAGTAAGACCAAAAAAGGTAAAAAAACATGTGTTGATGAAAATAAATCAAATATGTTTTTAAAAATTAATGATACGAATAAAAAGTACAATTTATTAGCTGAACAAAAAAAAGATGACGAACTAATCTCTTATTTGCAAAAAAAATTGAAAATAACTGATAAAGGTGATAGTAATAATAAACATGACGAAACTAAATTTTTAAAATCTTTAGAAAAGGACGGATTTGATTCGACTTTGTTAAAATTAACAGATGCAATTTTTAACGATTTTCAAAAAAATGTTCATAATAAAACTAAGAGCAGTAAAAAAAATAAAAAAATTCAGTCTATTGACACATGTAAGGAAAATGAAAACGACGAAATTTTGCTAGATAATAATAAAAAATTAAAAATAAATAAAACACTTAGTATTAAAAAAAAAGAAAAGTATAAGAAAACGGTANAGGAAAAAAATAATGTCGT
>CABPSV020000590.1:0-12748 GCA_902459845.2 Hepatocystis sp. ex Piliocolobus tephrosceles
AGTGGAAGTAGTGGAAGTAGTGGAAGTAGTGGAAGTAGTGGAAGTAGTGGTAGGAGTGGAAGTAGTGATATGAATGAGTGTAGTGGTAGAAATGACAGTAGTAAGTTTACACTTTTTGTTAACAAAATTTTTAAATTTTTTAATATAAAATCATATATAGTAATTTATAATAAAAAAATTTGCAATTTAATTTTAATAGTGTTACTTATATTTTCAAATATTTTAAATATAAGTATACAAAATTTAATCAAAGATATCAGAGTTATATCACACTTCAAAATAAATAGTGTGTTAAGGTCTCATAATATAAAGAAAGCTAAAGAGGGATCAATTAAAAACGGAGTTTGTTTTATTGTTTTCTCATCCTGTGCTGAGAAAAAAGAAAACATTTTAAAAAAATGTGTTATTTGTTTTAACATGCTAAATGAATGGGTCATACAAAGCTATAAAAAAAAATTTACTATTATCTGTAAAAAACATCAAATAAGATACTTTTTTATATTTATAAAAAATTATTTTATTTTTTTTGTTATGTTAACATGTATTGAAATTTATTATTTAATTATTATATATAATGTTTTAAATAATAAAATTTTTTTTTTAGTTACTGAAAATTTTAATTTCTCATTTTTAAGAAAAAAAAAAAAAAATAAATTACAAATCGTTAATTTGTCACATAAATATAATCCTATTAATAATAATGCACATTTAAATATACAGAACATGTTAGAAAAAAAAATTGTTATTATTAATTCAAAAAAAAAAAAAACATTAAAAAAATTAATCCAAAAAATGAATAATCATGCAAACAGGCAAAAGGAAATTACTTGTATTAACACAAATTTAATATATAAAAAAAAAAAAATATATATAATTGATAAACGAGATAAAAAATTGATAAATATGATAAATACTGTTTTTAATTCAAAAGAGTATAAACAATATACAAAATCTGTAAGAAAAAAAAATTATTTGAATAAATTAAAAAAATTTACAGTTGTGCTCATATTTTTTTCCTTATGGAAAAAGTGTTATAATATAAACATTGACTTTAAAATTTTTATAAAAAAACGTGGTCATGTTATATACATCTTTTTATTAAAGAGTGATAAAAAGTATATTTTTAAAAATAATAATAAACATATAAGAAGATTTTTTGATAAACTTAAAATGGACGAACGTAGCAATTGTGTTAAAAGATGGATAAGTGATTATTTTTTTAAAATTAACACAAATGATTTTAATAATAAATATTGTAATGATGATGTTTATAATAATATTATAATTAATAAAGAAAATGGAAAAAATATTAGTAGCTATGTGCGCCCAAGATGCATGAAAATGAGTAATAACAGTCATAGCAAAACAGGAAAAAGCAGTAACAGAAGTAGTAACATAAATGGCAATAACAGTAATAACAGCAATAACAACAATGACAGTAGTAACATAAATGGTAATAACAGTAATAACGACAATGGCAGTAGTAACAATAACAGTAATAACGACAATGGCAGTAGTAACAATAACAATAATAACAACAATAACAATAATAACAGCAACAACAACAACAACAACAACAACAACAACAACAACAACAACAACAACAACAACAACAACAACAACAATAACAACAGTAGTAGTAGTAATCAGAAAGATGGTTCTAATGGTGATGGTAATAACGATGATGATGAAAATGATAAAAAAAAAATTAAAGAAGATAAAGAAGAGAAAAAAAAGGAGGATAATAAGAACAAACAGAATAAAGAAAATAATATGAATCAAAAATGTAATAATAATGTAGATAAAAAAGAAAACAAAGAGAACAAAGAGAATGATGTGAGTAATAAAACTGTTGATCCTAATGGGCATATTGAGTCAATAGAGCCAATAGGGCCCATAGAGCCAATTGATCCAATTGAGCCTGTTGGTAAAAAAAGGAAACTAGATAAATTAAAAAACAGAAATAAAATAAAAGAAGAAAATGATAAAGTAAATATAATAGAAATAACAGAAAAAGACGATGAATTATTTGACATTAATAATGACACATCTTTATTAAATACTGAAAACAAAGAATTGATTAAAAGAAAAAAAGTAAATAAAATAAGTAACAAAAAAAGTAGTAGTAATAGTATTTATGAAAAGAATGATAAATGTTCTTTAAATATTTTGATTGCAGAAAAGGCACATAAAATTATAAAAAATGGAAGAGTATATAAACCAATTGAACCGATTACAAATTTTCAAACTCATCATAAATATTTATCTAAAGAAATTATATGGATGAGTATTGATTATTATGAAGAAAAAAGATGGAAAAAAAATGTTTCACAAAGATTTAGTTATTTTATAAATAATCATTTTGAAGAAAAAAAAAAAAATAGTAAACATTTTATATCTTCTCAAATATCAAATAGTATTAAAATGTTTTGGTTTTTTATATTAAATGAAATTAGACCTGATTTGGTACCAGTAGAAATAGATTATAAAATTAAAAATAAGCAAGCTGTGAAAACAGACATTTTAAAATCTATTAAAAATAATATACAAATAGAAAAATATAATATGAATAAAATTAGTTTAGTGAATGGTATTAAAACTTCACATAGTAACAAACCGTGTGACAACTCATTAACACTTTCTGTAAATAGCAATAATATTACTAATAACAGTACTGATAATAATAATGATAATGACAATAATAACAGTAATAATAACAGTAGTAGTAGTAATAATAATAATAATAGTAATCTTAGTAAAAATAACGATGGTGGTGAAAAAGAGCTTAGAAGAAATAATCTCGATTCAAACCGATTTAACACGAAAGTATTTATTACAAATAGTGTATTTGATAATGAAGGACAACATAATTCCTCTTTTAATAATATTAGTATAAATCCATCCGATCAAGGGAAGAATAATAAAACAACTATCAAACTCTGTGTTAATAACAAAACTGAGTCTACATTACTACCAAGTAGTGAAAAAAATTATACACAAATGAATATTAATATTACGAACAAAAAAGAAGATAACAGATGTAAGATTGTTATTAATCCTGGTGGAAGTAGGTACAAAAATTTGAATAAAAAAAATATAACTACTATTAGGCATCCTGAAATAATAAAGCTGAAGGACGAAAAGTGTATGATGGAGGAGACATATGGTAATTACTACTATGAACAGTTTATAAAAAATATGTGGGAAAATACAAGTAAAGAAGTATTAAAAAATCATAAATATGATAATCATAATAATAACATTTATAATACAGTAGGAGGGTATAATAATAACATTTATAATACAGTAGGGGGATCTAATAATTATTCAAAAATGTTAGGGAATGTTTCTGTTTACGAAAATAGTTTTGATTATAATGAAAGAAATTGTGATCCATATATATATTATGAGGATAATGCAATTAATAATAACAATAATATGAGTAATGTCAAAGATAACAATATAAACTATTTAAGTTTGAGCAACTCCTTATACATTTATTGTTTTCTTTTTGTTAGTATTTACCTTTTAGATTCCAATGAACATTTAATATACAAACCTGATACTGTTGTAAGTGAAAATGAAGAAATGGAATTAGATGGTGCTTGTAAAGTAGATACATGTGATAATTATTTGAACTTGAAACAAGTGGAAGATAATTGTACTGAACAAGAAGATTATCATACTTATAAAAAAAAAAAAATAAAAAAAAACAAAAAACATTCTCATAAAAAACATGGCTTATATGAACAAGTAGAAAGTGAAGATAAAGTTGAATCAATAAAAGGGAAGGAGAATATAACAAATAAACAAAATGAAGTAAGAAAACATAAAGAACGAATGAAAGAAAGTAATGGTAGTAAATATCAATCTGTAGAACCTGAAATTAAAAGTGTGTTAGATGGTGATAACGACAATATGTATAATAAATTGAACAAAGAATTGAACAAAGAATTGAACAGAGAATTGAACAAAGAATTGAACAGAGAATTGAACAAAGACATATATCAAAAAAATATTTATAATAATGATGATAACATTATTATTAAAAAAAAAAGCAATTACTCTACTATATATGATAAAAATTATGGGGATTATTATGAAGGTGTAACATATGACAATAATTATACCACTAGTACCACATTTGTTAATAATAACAATGACGACAGTGTAAATTACAATAACAATTACTACCACTATGATAATTATAACAATTATAATAATAATAACTATAAACAAAACTATAAATATAATAATTATTACGAGAATGAAAACAAGAACTACCTTAACTACAACGACAACGAAAATTACGAAAATTATGAAAATTACAATAATGATAATTTGAATAATAACGATGATAGTGACAATAGCGACAACAGTGATGACATGGTTCTAACTTTATCACCCAGTTCACACAACTTAGATGTTAAAGAATTATTTTTAATATCTTATGCTACTGAAAATATCCAGAATAAAGAAAATGTAACTACAGGTGTGAATAAACATATATTCGAATATTTAAACGATATGAAAGAAAAATATGTAAACATTTATATGAACAATATGGAATTATATGGAGGTAATATTTATCCTTTTGAATTTCATTATATAGATAATTTTTATAAAGATATTCATTTACCTTTAATGAATTTATCTGAATATGATGAATATACTTTTTTTATTTATTTATTTTATTTAAAAAACTCTCATTATATATTAAAGAAACAAATAAAAAAAGAAAAAAAAAAAAGAAAAAAAGATTTTTCAGATATTACTACTACGGCTTCAAAAAAAAGAACTCCAAAACGTAAATTAAATAAATTGGAGAATGAAAATGAAAATGAGAATGAAAACGAGAATGAAAATGAAAACGAAAAAGATAATGAAAATAAAAATGGAAATGTAAATGAGAAAGAAAATAAAAAGGGAAATGAAAACGAAAAGGAGAAGGAGAATGAAAATGAAAATGTGAACGAAAATATGAACGAAAATGTGAACGAAAATATGAACGAAAATGTGAACGAAAATATGAAAGAAAATGTGAACGAAAATATGAAAGAAAATATGAACGAAAATATGAAAGAAAATATGAACGAAAATGTGAAAGAAAATATGAACGAAAATATGAAAGAAAATATGAACGAAAATATGAAAGAAAATATGAACGAAAATATGAAAGAAAATATGAACGAAAATGTGAAAGAAATAAAAAAAAATGCTGAATGTGAAAAGGGCATAACAAATGAAAATTTGTTAATTAATATTAAAAATGAAAATATAGCATTCAGTGGTTTAAATAATACTATAGTAAAAAATGATAAAATATGCGTTCATGTTAAAGTAGAAAAAATAGGATCAAGTGAAGAGAAAAGGGGATTACATGTAGAAAAGGAGAAAGGGGATGAGAAAGAAAAAGAGAAAGAGAAAATAGATGAAGAGAAGAATGAGGAATGCCAGAAAAAAAACATAAACGATGACAGTGATACGATAAATAATACTAGTACTAACAACAGCACTGGAATTATCACAAACCCTAATACTGATATCGACAACAACAACAACAACAACAACAACAACAACAACAACAACAACAACAACAACAACAACAACAACAACAACAACAACAACTACAATAAGGATATTGATTCTAACATCTCTATTAACAATAATTCTAGTATTAACAATACCGAAATTAATAAAACAAATATTTATATCGAAAAAGGGAGTTCTCAAAATGATATGAATAAAACAAATAACATACTTCAATCAATTAAAAAAAAAGATCATAACTTAACTTTAGGTAAATGTAAAAAAAAAAAACCTGAATGGACAAATGATGAAATGACTTTTCTTCTTATATTGACAAAGACATATATGAATTACATAAATGTTGAAGAAATAAAAAAACAAACAATAATAACGAATAATAGAAAACATAAAAATAATAAATTGGATGTAGTAACTATGACTAATTCTATGACTAGTGAAAATAAAAATGAAAAAAAAAAATTAGTAACAAATAAAATTTTAATAAATAAAAATAACAAAACAAATATATATAACCTTACTAAAAATAAAAAATTATCAGATGATGAAAAACATAGTAAATTAAATGGGTCAACCGAATTACATAAAATAAATATTATTAATAATAATGGAATTACAAATGAATTAAACACTGTTTTCAACGATGTAGGTCATACTAACGATATAATTCATATGGACCAATGTCAAGTTGGTAAAGATAAAACACAGGTTGATAGAAATGATGAAATCAACCATATAGACATCCCTATTATATTTGGTACTGAAAAGGATAAAGAAAACATAAAAATTATGAATTCGGAAAATATAACATCGGAAAATATTATATCGGAAAATATAACATCGGAAAATATTATATCGGAAAATATAACATCGGAAAATATTATATCGGAAAATATGATATCGGAGGAAATAAAATTGGAAAAAATAAAACTAGAAGAAATAAATCCCGAAGAAGTAAAATTTGCAGAAGTAAAATCTGGAGCAATGGAGTCAGAAGAAATAGGTTTGCATAAAGAGTATCAAAATGAAATAAATTTAGAAAATATTAATTATTATATTGATCATATTAATTGGAACATAATATCACTAGTTTTAACATCGTATAATAAAATAACTCATTTTTACGAAATAAATAGAAGTCCTAATGAATGTAAAAAAAAATTTAATACCCTTATTAAAAATAAAATGCATATAAATACAAATTTAATTAACTCACATATGAATAATTTTTTGAAAAAGGATAATATACATAAAAAACCGTTAAAAAAATTAAAATTCCATTCCGTGTTTTCAACAGTAAATACTAATACATTGATAGATACTTTTACCAAATATATGAAAAAAAAAATTAAAAAATATAAAGAAAGAAAGAGAAATAGTAACAATAGTAAGGTTAATAATTTGGATGATGTGACAGTAGTTAATGTAGTAGACACTGATATAACATGTGACACTGGTGAAAAAGAAAAAAACAATAATAATGATAATACTAACGAAATAATCTTTAATAATGAAAATAAAATCGAAAAGTTTAATATATTACATTCAGATAGTCAATGTAGTTATACTAAAAAAAAGGATCCTATTCAATATATTGACCCTAATAATGAACATTTTTTAACTGATGGGAGTATAAAAGATGGTTCTATGGATAAGTATAAAAATACTGATCAATATAAAACGAATTCAAAATTGTTAAATAAGATAAATGTTAATTTAAAACAGGAAAGAAAAAGTGATAGTATTAATAACAATAACAGTAATAACATTAACAGTAGTAACAGTTATGTTGAAGAACATAATTTGTACAAGTTTAAAAAAATGAACAACAAAATGAATAATTTTTTTTTAGACAGAAAAAGAAATTTGATTAGGAATATGAACAACTCCAATCTTACTTTAAATGATATATTTAGTGAATTTTCTGAATGTACAAATGAAATATCAAATGAAGATACAGATTGTTCTAAAGACAGTTTTTTTAGTCATAGTGATTTCGACAATCCTTCATTTATAAAATCAGGAAATTATAAAAATGTTATAAAAAAAAATAAAGACAAAATATTATTAACAGCAATTGATTCTGAAACGGATGAAAAAAATAAAACAAACGAATTATGTGATTACCCTATTGATAAGGATGATAATATGCATGAACAATTGAATATGACTGGTAATAACAACATGAGTGATGGTAATAACAACATGGGTGATGGTAACAGTGTTGGTGTGAATGATAATAACATTCCGAATACAATAACAGTATCTGACGATTTAAAACAGGTGAATAATGATGTATTAAACAATGGTACTTGTTTTGAAAATAAAAAAAATAATAGCAATACAATAAAAACAATAAAAAAACATGTGAGTGGTTTTTCATTGTTTGGACATATTTTTCCTGGATTTGTAAAATCAAAGAATAATGAGCAGAATAATGAGCAAAATAATGATCACGTAGTTAAACAAAATAGCGAAATTGATGAGCATAATAATAATAATAAAATTGATACACATATAAGTAGTACTAATACCTTTTACGATAATAAAATAAAGGACAGCAAAGTAAAGGATAAGAAAGTTGACGACAATAAAGTTGACGACAATAAAGTTGACGACAATAAAGAAACAATATTTACTTCTGAAGTTGCATCATTTAACGGTGACGTAAATAATAAAGAAAATAAATCAACTAATATAAATGTTAATAATATATTATGTAATCAGAATATAAAATTATTAAAAGAAACACTAGATCTAGAAGAAGAAAAAACAGGAAAAGTAGTACAAAAAGCAGGACAAGATGAAGAACAAAAAGCAGGACAAGATGAAGAACAAAAAGCGGGACAAGATGAAGAACAAAAAGAGGGACAGGATGAAGAACAAAAAGAAGGACAAAGTGAAACACAAAAAGAGGGACACATACAGAAAGAACAAAAAGGTAAAAAAAAGCAAAAAAAAAAAAAAAGAAAAAAAAAATTAAATAAATCTAGAGCCTTAAAAAGATGTTTATATTTAATATGCAAAAATAAAAAGAAGGTAAATGCATTTCTTTCTTTATTAAAAAATAAATATATTATGAAAAATAAATATTTTTGTAATAATATAGAAATTTTTTTAAAAAAAATTAAACCAATTATGGGATATTATTATGAACCTGAAATATTAGATACAGTAAAAAACAAATCGATTAATTATGGTATAGACATTAGAAAGAATAATAATCATCATCGTAAAAATAATTTATTCTTAAAAGAAATAGATAATGAATTTCTTATTTTTATTGAAAATATAATTGAATATGATAAAAGGAGAAAAAATAAATCATTAACAGTAATAAATAATATAACACATGATAAATTATTATATAAAAATAATAATAATATGAATGAAGGTAATCATAATGAATATGTAGTTAACGCACCAAATGAGTCATATAACATCGTAAAAGAATTTGCAAATCAAATACTTAACTATGTTCCATATGTTGATGATAAAAAAAAAAAAATAAATATAGAAAACATAGAAAATATAGAAAATATAGAAAATATAGAAGAAAAATGTCATTACAAAACTTTAATTAATCAAATTTTATTAGCTGATTATATTTTACAAAAATTAAAAATTTTCCCTCTTAATGACTCAACATCTTTTATGAATAATAAAAAAAAAATTAATAATTTATTATTAGAATCACAATTACAAACATACGCTAATCATATTAATAATCATATTAATGAAAAGGATGCAATGATTAAAATAGAGACATTTTTTAAAGGCAACAATTTTTTGTATAATAATGATATTAGTAGTAATATTAGTAATAGTAGTAATAGTAGTATTATTAGCAATAATAGTAGCAGTAGTGGCAGTAGTAGTAGTCGTAGCAGTAGTAGTAGTAGTAGTAGTAGTAGTCGTAGTAGCAATAGTATTAGTAGTAGTGGTAGTGGTAGCAGTAGTAGTAGTAATAATAATAATCATCATAAATCATCAAATAATAATCTCTTATTTGTTGATGAAAAGGGAAGAATAGATAACAATAAAAATGGAAAAGTTTTTAATACAAATTCGGCTGAAGAATCTAATGTAAATTATTGTTTTCATTTCGAACAAAATATGTTATATCTTAATAATAAATTAGAATTGGATATTGAAGAAAAAAATAATATGAGAGATAATATGACAGTTTTACCTACTATAAATAATAAAAATTTATATTTTGAAAAGGTTGATCATGGTAGTACCAATATTATTAATGGGAACGACAGTGAATATGATAACAGACGTAGTGATAACAGACGTAGTGATAACAGACATAGTGATAACAGACATAGTGATAACAGACATAGTGATAACAGACATAGTGATAACAGACATAGTGATAACAGACATAGTGATAATAAAAATTATTATATTTGTAAAAATGACAATAATCAAAATACTATTGATAGTAATAACAATAGTTTTTATAATGAAAAAAAAAACGAATTTTTATTTACAGAAAGAGATACAAATTTATTGGTTAAAAATTCGAAAAAAAAGAAAAAAGAAAAAAAGGAAAGCTATGATTATACTAATGACAGTAATTACTATTGTAATGATAATAAAGACTGTCACGGCTGTAATGGCTATAATGACTGTCACGATGGTAATAACAAAAATGGAGAGAATATGACCAATAATAATAATAATAATAATAATAATAATAATAATAATAACGGAAGTAGTAATTGTGACTACCATTTACTAAACATTAACAACAATCTTGAAAAATTAAAAAAAAAATCAGCATTATATCTTTTTGAGTCTTATAATACAAAACAAGAAATAGAAAATACATTGATAAAAAAAGAGGAACCTAGTAATAGTAGTAGTAGTAATAGACAAAAATCATATCCTATAAGAAATGTAAGAAAAGTAAACAAAGGAAAAAAATATAAAACATCAATGATTATATCAAATTTATCAAAAGAAGTATTAAAAAATGACAATCTATTAAGTAATTTATCATATGAAAATTTATATATAATGAATAATAATTTACAAAATAATGAACAAATAATATATAATAATGAAATAAATCATATACTTTGTAACAAAAAGGTTTTAGAACCAACATTAAACAATGTTACTAAAATTACAAATGGAAATACTTTTAATGACGGAAATACTTTTAATGACGGAAATACTTGTAATGACGGAAATAATTGTAATGACGGAAATACTTGTAATGACGGAAATACTTGTAATGACGATTTTTATATAAGTAATGATAAAAAAAAATTAACGAAAAGGAAAAAACAAAAACCGTTAAATAATGATAAATGTAATAATTTAAACAATAACAATAATGACAATAATGACAATAATGATAATAATGAAAATAATGATAATAATGATAATAATGACAATAAAGACAATAATGACAATAATATTAATAATAATGTTACTAGTAATATAATTAATGAACAAAATAACTTAGTTATTAATAATGTTGATCACTGTGCTGATTATTATACTGATCACTATGCTGATGACAATGAAGATTCTATAAAATTAAATAGTAATATACTTAAAACAGTTGATAATTTATTAAATAGTACATCTTCACTAACACAATATAAAATACAAAATGATAAAGGTACTGATAGTACTAATAAGGAAAAGTTACAACCTTGTAACGAGAAAATACTTCACTCAAAAAGGAATAAAAATATGAGTAACATAAAAAAAAATAGTATAATTAGTAAGAGTAATAGTAGGTGTAAGAATAGGGGTGGCAAAAACGTGGGAGGCAATGATGACAACAATAATAATAATGTAATTGGGAGTAATGTAAATAATAATGTAAATAATAATAATGAAAATAATAATAATGTAAATAATAATGTAAATAATAATAATAATGAAAATAATAATAATGAAAATAATAATAATGAAAATAATAATAATGTAAATAATAATAATAATGAAAATGGGAGTAATGAGAATAACAGTAACAATATTGGCAATGATAACAGTGACAACAATAGTAGTAGTAACAATAGTAGTAGTAACAATAGTAGTAGTAACAGTAGTAGTAGTAACAATAGTAGTAGTAACAATAGTAGTAGTAACAATAGTAGTAGTAACAGTAGTAAAAATTTACCTTTTATGCTTGCAAAAAATAATGAATATAATAATGTTTATCAACCAACATCTTCTCCTTCTAAAATATATAACACAAGTAATAACAATAATAATATTTCTTTAACCGTTGCACCCACATCAGATTCTACTATCAATCATCCTCTTAATTTTAACCCCAACATTAACCCAAATGTAAATACTAATTTTAATTATATTTCTAATTATAATCCTAGGACTATTTTTACTTTTACAAAGACTTCTACTATTGCATCCCAAAATATTAATCCTACTAATGACACTACCACCACTAATGTTAACAATAATAATGATAACAATAATAATGTTAACAATAATAATGTTAACAATAATAATGTTAACAATAATAATGTTAACAATAATAATGTTAACAGTAATAATAATAATAATAATAGTAGTAATAATAACAATTCGTTTTATGATTCAAATGACTCGGTCCTACAACAATTGGCTATAAAAAATCAATTAAATAACCAACAGCCAATACAAAAAGAAATGTTGTCAAATATTGGAACAAAAATATTACTATCTTCTTTAAATAATAATTCATTAAAAGATCAAAAACAATTTTCTATGTTTATAGAAAACCAACAAAGAAATCACAGTATACCACTAACATCAGCCGGATTAATGTTATGTACCAAAATAAAAAATAAAAATGATGAAAATATATATTTTATGAAAAATGCAACACCTCATAATACTCATTTTTCATCATCACATGGTTCAAATTCAAACATAACTGAGAACAATGTTGTTAGACAAGGGGTTTATAATGAACAGGTAATAAATAATCAGTATATAAAAAATACCAATAATAAAAATGATTGTAATAATAAAAATTGTTGTAATAATAAAAATGATTGTAGTAATAAAAATTGTTGTAATAATTATAAGAGTAACTGTACTATTAACACTAGTAGTAGTAGTAGTAATAGCAGTAGTAATAATAATAATAATAGTAATAATAATAATAATAATAATAATAGTAATAATAATAATAATAATAGTAATAATAATAATAATAATAATAATG
>CABPSV020000593.1:1093-12689 GCA_902459845.2 Hepatocystis sp. ex Piliocolobus tephrosceles
ATAAAAAAATAAATAAAAAAATAAATAAAAAAATAAATAAAAAAATAAATAAAAAAATAAATAAAAAAATAAATAAATGAATAGGTGAAATTGTCATCAAAATGAATGAATAAAAATAAAACTATGCATATTTGTGTGTTTTTTTTTTTTTTTTTTTTTTTTTTTTACGGTTGTATATTTGGTAATCCCTAACAGAAGGCTTCCATAATAGCCACTAAGAAAAGATAAAAATATTCCTATTATTAGATTTATTCCATATCTAAAAAAAAAAAAAAAAAAAAAAGCGAACACACAAACATGTATAATATAAGTACAATATAGGAATATGTTGCTTTAACATTAAAAATAATAAAAAATAAAAGTAGTAGATAAATTATAAAGGTTTAAAAAAACATAAAAATGTACGTATATATATATATATATATATATATATAAACAAATGTATGGTATATATGTATATTACGGAAATGTGCTTTTGTAATTTGAAAAGGAATCATGTATGTTATTATTTTGTTTAATTAGTTTTTGATATTTTTTTTCTTCGTTGCGAAGGTTTCTGAAGGATTTGCTATCCTTTTGGACTTTTTCGTATATTCCTCTGTCTATAAAAAAATAAAAAAAAAAAATAAACAAATGACATATAAAAAACAAATAAGCATTAGTTAACAAGTTTTTTTTTTTTTTTTTCATTCCACTTAAAATAAATGTGTTTTTTTTTTTTTTTTTCATTACAAGTTATACTAGAGTTAGACAAAATATTATGAGCATTTATTTTCTCTTTATTATTATGGTGACGATATAAGTTATAAATATACAGTAAGATATTTAACATGTCCATATTAATATTATTTTTTGTTAATATTTTATTTAAATTTTTTGATTCTTTAAAAATTATTTTTGAGCTTTCTTTATTTATTTTATTCGAATATAAAGATTGATTTTTTTCACACCAACTTATAATATCATCTCTTATGATTATAAATTCTTTTAAAAAATTTTGTATTTCTGTTGTTATTTCAACATTTATTATTCTTTTCACATATACACTATCATCTGTGTCTTCTGTTTCTCCCTCATTATGGCTAGTTTCATTTTTGCTGTCATTATTTTTTTCCATTTTTTTTTCGTTTTTCTTTTCGTTTTTTTTTTCATTTTTGTTTATGTCTTCCGTACATTCTTTACTTATTTTATGTTTTTCTTTTTCCGATTTCTCTTGGTCTTTCTTCCCATTTTCTATTTCTGTTATCTTTTCATTATTTAAAAGTAACGTAGCATTTTTTTTATTTGTTTCTTCTGTTAAGTTAAGGTCAAAGGAAACATCACTTAAGTTTATATTTTTTTTTAAAGTACCATTTGTTTTATCTGTTAAGCCTGTGTTATCAGAACAAACCATTTTATTTTCAAAATCACTGTGCGTCATTTATTAGAGTGTTTTTTTTTTTTTTTTTACTTTTTACTTTTTTTTTTTATAAGTTTAATAATAATGTTTTTTAAAAAAAAGCCTTTTTTACTTAAAACAAGAGAGTAATAGAGGATGGGGGAAGAGAAAAAAAAAAAAAAAAAAAGAAAAAAAAAAAAAAAAAAAAAAAAAAAAAAAAAAAAAAAAAAAAAAAAGAAAATTTTTACATCATTATTTTTGTATACATCTTACATTTTTTATATTTATAATTTTTTTTAATTTATACTTTCTTTACATTTTATTATATCCGATTCAATTTTTACTATTTTTATTTTTACACACCTCTCATTTTAGCACTTTTTTTTTTTTTTTTTTTTTTTTTCACTCATAAAATAGAGCTTTCCTGTTGTTAATTTATGTATAAATATATATATAAATAAATATGTATATATATGTGTACGCTTTAATATATAAACATACACATGCTTATATACGTGTAAACTTTTTTATTTTTTATTTTTTATTTTTTATTTTTTATTTTTTATTTTTTATTATTTATTTTTTAAATTTATTGTGATAAGCAAAAAAAAAAAAAAGAAAGAAAGGAAAGATATTATAAGCTCAATAATTAAACAAAAGACAAAAAAAAAAAAAAAAAAAATTAAGAAGGGGAGAAAGAAAATAAAAGTATCATGGCATTTTTTTAAATGCTAAAAAAGAACTTATTTGTATACATATTTTTTTTTTACTTTGTTTTTTATTACTTAAGTGCAAAAAAAAAAAAAAAAAAAAAAAAAAAAAAAAAAAAAAAAAAAAAACATCCGACTAAAAAACGTTGTTTTATATAATATATTTTTATTACTAATAAAACTTACTATTTTATGAGCACATTTCGTTTTTTTTAGTTGTTACATTAGAACGTATTTGCAAATTCCTATATATATGTTATCCCTTTTGTAGTTTTAAGTAAAGTAAGTTAAATTATTACAAGGATAAAAAAAAAAAAAAGAAAAAAAAAAAAAATCATAATATTATAAGTCGTACACATATATATATATATATATATATATATATATATATAATTACTCTGTTGTTTGGCTTATTATAGAGTATTAGTTATACCTTAATTATTTTACTACATTTAAAAGAAAAAATAAAAATTCATAATTAAAAAAAAGAAAAAAAAAAGTTATACTCTCAGAAATATTTAAGTTCATATGTATATATATATATTATATTTTTTTTATATTTTAGTTCGTTTATGTTCATATTGTCATTTCAAGTGTCAGTTGTTCAACATATTTATAAACTATGCGCTCTTTTTATAAAATTAAAAAAAATTATTGTCTTTTTTATTTATTTTTTTGTGCTTTGTCACAAAAATTATAAAACGTATTTAAAAAAAAAAGAAAGAAAAGGATACTATTATAATTCGCTTTTAAATAAATGCCAAAATAAATATTTATATATATATATTTATTAACATGTTATGTTTACGCATCTTGCTTGAACACTTTGTTATAGGAATAAGTAAATACTTCTGCATATGCATGTGCAAATTGGTGATTCTATTTTAAGAAGCTCAACTTTTTTGTGATAATTCCTAATAAATTGTACACATGTCATAAGTACATATATACATAATACATAATACATATAGAGATATATATGTACGTACGTATTATGCCGATTTTAATTAATTTGTGTTATTGCATAACCGCTTTAATAACTTATATTATATACATATATATACATAAATATGAGATATGCATTTTTTGTTCATATATTTATACTTAAATTACACGATGCAATTTTTTTTTTTTTTTTTTTTTTTTAAGTTTAGACAGATGCTATTTTTTTATGTTCCTTTTACCATAAAAAATTAATAACAAATACGAATAAAAAAAAAAAAAAATGAAAAATTATTATTACTTTGTATAAATATATACATAAATACATTTTACATATATGTACATATGTATATATATATATATATATAGGGAGAGAGGTACATAATATGTGACTCTATTTTATTTTTTTAGTTTCTTTTTTAAAAATAACACCTTTTAAAAATGTTATCCATTTTATATGCACATACGCATGTAGACACTCTATCGCAAATATATTTTTAATTTTCCAACATTAACTACTTTATGCTTAGTTAAAATATATAAAAAAAAAAAAAAATATGTATAAGTTTTTTTATAAAAATTTGTGATAAATCTGTAAGATATATTAAATAAAATATAAAATCAACAAATGGACACACGTATGTAATATATCTACATGTATATTAATATATGTACATTCATATATATCACACGTATATAAATATTTAAAAATATACTTAATTTTTTTAAGCATAAAAAATAACTATTTTTTTAATTTTATTTAAGTTGCTTTTTTTTTTTTTTTTTACATAGTTCATCTTTTTATGTACATGCATATATATATATATATATATATATATATATATATATACACGTTACCATATTCATAGTAGTTTTAAAAAAACAGGTTATTTTTTTATATTTATATTTTATTAAATTTTATTTATTATGTTATAAAATGAGGCCTTACAAAATGTACATATATAAATATGTATACACATATATATGTATATTATAAAAAAATATGGCCATTCAACAAATAGTGGTACTTATATTTTAATTTTTTTATGAGCATTACCATTTATATTTTGCAAGTACATGCTTTAAAAATGAAATATATTATTTTCACTCATTTAATGAACTATTTTATTTTTTTTTTTTAATGAGAAACACAAGTAGGAATTTATAATATAACATTTTAAAAAAAATTTTTAATTAAAATTTGTGTCTTTTATTTTTGAATTCTTAATATTTAAATAGTGGTTTGATGACATACTATTTTTTATGTTTTATCTTTTTCTCTTTTAGCATTTTTTTTTTTTTTTATCATTTATTTTTTATTTATTAATTTTTTTTTTTTGACAATTATCCATATATATATATATATATATATATACATATATCATGTATGTGATTTTATGTAACTTTTTCAGTACGTAGCTTTTACTATTTCACCTCTCTCTCTCTTCATATATGTTTTTATTTATTTATAGATACTTAGTGGCATGTTTTTTATTAACAAAGAAATTAAAAAAAAAAAAAAAAATAATGCAGTTAATGCAGTTTAATATAAATATGTCAACACAATTACAATACATGCAATAAAATTTTGTTAATTTTATGCATTTTATAAATTGTACTATTAATATTTTTAATTATGTTTGTTATCACTATTAAGTTTTATTTTATTTTTTTTTTTTATATATGGACATTTTTAGTTAGAATATAAAAACATAAGTATGTTATGATATATATAAAAATAATGCACCGGTATAATGCACTGGTATAATACACCATTATAATACACCAGTATGTGGAATCTTTTAGTTTATACATATTTTAATATAGATTTTTTTTTTTTTTTTTTTTTAAAACGCAATTGTTAATTTATAAAAATAATTACTTTTATTTCATTATCAATGAAAATGTGATATGTATATATATACATATATATGTTTTTATTTTTTTTTTTTTATGCTACATTATCTTAAATTTTAAAAGTGTGTATACTTAAATGTTTTTTAAAAAAAATTGATAAAGCTTTAAACATCTTACTGCTTCTATATCGTTTATTATTAGCAATCAAACATATAATTAAAATATGATACAGAAAAAAAAAAAAAAAAATAATAATAATAATAATAATAAAAAAAAATAAAAAAAAAAAAAAAAAAAAAAAAAAAAAAAAAAAAAAAAAAAAAAAAAAAAAAATAAAAAAAAAAAAACAATTATGTATATATGTTACATATATTTTTAGCCTTAGTTAACAATTTTTTTTTTTTTTTTTTTTTTCATATTAACTTAATGTTAATATTTACAAATTAATACATATTTCACTTTTAATTCAATATTTTTATTTATATTTGTATAAAAATTAAAATAAATTTTTATTTGAAACTTTTGAAAAAGTTACATACACCCCTATGTATATAATACATATATGTATGCATACAAATTACTTGATGTATATATATATATATATATATATATATATTAAAGATATGCCTACATATGTATATTTTAATATTTGTAGATGTACATAGATATATACATTGTACCTGTATATATATTAAACACGTAAGGCACATAAATTTGAAGCGAGTGTTTATAATACAATTACTCTTTTTAGCTAAAAGTGAACCCGTTTTTATTTATTTATTTATTTATTTTTTTTTTTTGATTACCTTAAAATGTTATGTTATAATGTATAATATATATCACAAAAAAAAAAAAAATAACATAAAGGAGTGTACATTTATATTGTTATCTAAAAAAATTTTTTTTTTTTAAATATATATATATATACCTACACACGTATATATATATATATATATGCATTACATTATTAAAAACAAATTTAGTAAAAACTTGATTATATTATACACGTTTGAATAATTGTATGTTTTATGAAGACATAAATTTTGGTGTTATTTGGTATTATATAATAAAAATTATTAATATACCTTTTTAATCCACTTTGAACATACTATTTTAATTTTTTTTAACAATTCGATTTATTTTATGTATCTATATATATACATTCCCTATTTTTTAATTTATGCAATTATAAAACATTTTTCGTAGATTTACCCAACTTGTTCAAACTTTTTTTTTTTATTTTTAAAATTTTTTATTAAATTTGAGAGTAATTATTATTTATGTTTGTTTCGATTTTATGATATATTTTTTTTTTCTTTTTTTTTTTTTTAAAATATTTATTCATTTATTTTGTCTGTGTCTAAATTTGTATATATATATATATATATATGTATGTATATATTATACTCACACAAATGTATATATGTAAAATGTATACATACATACAAATGTATGACATTAGTATTTTTCCGAATTCATTTATTATTATTTTATTTTATTTTTTTTTAAATACTGTTCTTGCTATACGTTAAAACAATGATAGAAAGGCATTTAAATTTTTTGAACAAAGAGGGTAATAATAAGAGTAACAACTGTTATAGTAGGAACTGTAGTAGTAACACCTGTAATGGTAACAACTGGAATGGTAACGACTGTAATGGTAACAGTAACCATGGTAAAAATATAGATAATAAGAGTGACAGGAGTGAAAAGAGTGATAATAATGGTGGAAGCAAGAACAATGTTACTAACTTAAACATATATAGAAAAATATGTAATTTTATTTTAGTAGATAAAAATCTAAATAAAAAACAAAGCGATAATACCTATCCTACAAAATTAATAAAATTCCCAAAAAATGAAAAAGAAGAACAGGATAATCGTAACATTTGTGACGCCATACTCTTTGGGAATAACAACAGTAACAATAACAACAGTAACAATAACAACAATAACAGTAACAATAACAACAGTAACAATAACAACAGTAACAGTAACAACAGTAACAGTAACAACAGTAACAGTAACAACAATAACAGTAACAACAATAACAACAGTAACAATAACAACAGTAACAATAACAACCCTAATACATACATGCAAACAGTTACACATACAGACACGAATACAAATATGTTTAATAATATAAATACTATTAAAAAGTATTATACTTATGAACCTTCGGACCAAAGCAATTATTTTGATAATAAAGAAAAAATAAAAAAATATGTATTAGAAAAGAGTTATAAAAGTAACATAAAATTAAAGGATATGCTACACATACATAATGGAGATGGTAGTGGTATTGGTGGTGTTGGAGATGGTAGTGGTATTCACTTGAAAAAAAAGTAAATTATAAAAAATATGAATCTCCCGTTGATAAAAAAAAAAAAAAACATAAAACTAAAACAAATGAAACTTGGTTAATAGAAAATGATAAAAATGTAAAAAAAAAATCTTGTAATTTTTTTTTTATTCCTAAAAATAATGAACCAGTGAGTATTTCAATAGCAAATGACAATTGTAGTACCATTAATAATATTAGCGGCAATTTTGAAACGACATCTAACAATATTAATGACAATAACACTAAAAATAATAGTGGTAAAAGTTGCACTTGTTTGAGTATTAAAAATGTGAAAGAAAAACCATCAACTGTAGATAAAACTAAATTCAAGTTTGAAAAAAATAACCATTGTGTATTACATGTTTCAGATAAAAAAAAAACGAATAAATCATTTTTAAATAATTTTGACACCACTAGTTATAATTATTGCACCCATCATAGAAGTTATACATCTCCTTGTGCTCATTCTAATAGTAATGATAATAAAACGGACAATATTTTATTAAATAATGACTTTATTAATAAAAATAAGGAGATAAGTAATAAAGAGATAAGTAATAAAGAGATAATTAATAAAGAGATAATTAATAAAGAGATAATTAATAAAGAGATAAGTAATAAAGAGATAAGTAATAAAAATGATTTAATATTGCTTAATAAGGACTTAACAAAGCATAGTAGTACATGTAATTGTTTGGATGAACTTAAAAATGGTTATGCACATATTTCAAAAAATTATGACATTTTAAAAAAGAATTTAAAGGGCTTAGATAAAACAAAGTTGAACATTGATGATAGTATGATTCGTTTATATCATAAAACATGTATAAGACGTAACGCACAAGTTGATTATACACAACCTAATTATACATCGGTATGTAAAACGTCAATTGATACTTCAGAACTTACTAAAATTCACTATATGGACAATATGGAACATAACCGTTTAAATAGTTTTATTTGTAAAAATGATTTTTTAAAAAACGAAACTAGTCACAATATTTTAAAAAATAATAATAAGCTATTTTATCCAGTTGAACATTATGAACAAGTACATAATAAAATGAATAACGATGAAAATATTAATCCTTATCTCCTTAACAATAATAATAATAATAATATTAGTAAATATAATAACACAAAAAATGAACCACAGTGTAAAACTAATTTTTTTATAAATAAAAACTTATCTCGTGATAATAACAACGTTTTTAACAATGATGATAACAAATATGATAAAAGTGCAAACAATGATATAACTTACAGTATAGCAAATGAAGAAATAAGAAACATTTTATACGGTTGCTATAATTATTTAAAACTGAAAGATTTTGTCATCCCTTATGACATTTATAGTAATGCAGATACATCCATAACAAATAAAAATATTAACAGTAATAATTATTATAATACAAGGTGTTCACAATGTACTACTGAATCTAAAGAGTATATAAACATTTCCTATAATTTTATTAGTGAACACAAATATACAGATAATCTTGATATAACCTATAATCATTTTTGCAATTATCACAAAGAAAAGTTTTTTAAAAAGAATAGTTTAGTTTTTAACAGTAATAGTAATATGAATAATGGTCATTATGTTGACAGTTCTAATAATACACAAACTGATAGTTATATTTTTGGTAGTGTTAACAATTATAACAACGATAGTGTAAACATTTGTTGTAATAACAGCGATATCGAAAATAATAATATTAAATTTATTGGAAAAAATGTCAACTATTTTTATATTTTTAAAAATATGATAGAAAACTTAGATAGAAAAGAACTTCAAAAACTAATGCTTTGTCAATGTTGTTATGTGCTAAAGAAAATAAAAAATAAAATAACCCCTCTTAATGTTATTTTAGATACTCAGGTTTTATTTCATGATTGTAATAATTATTTTAAAAGCAAAGGTTGGTTGGATGATGATAATAACAATAATAATATTAGTAATAATAACAATAATAATATTAGTAATAATAACAATAATAATATTAGTAATAATAACAGTAATAATATTAGTAATAATAACAATAATAATATTAGTAATAATAACAATAATAATATTAATAATAATAACAATAATAATGTTAGTAATAATAACAATAATAATGTTAGTAATAATAATCGTTTTAGTTATGATTGTAATATATCACAAACAAATAAAAATATGATGAAAACAATTTTTCAAGAACGTCAAGATTTAATTAATAACGATTACTTATATAAACAGACAAATGACATTTTTGTTAATCCTAAGTTAGTTCATTTTTACAATGAAAAAGTCGATTCTTTTTACAGCAATATTAATATGGACAATAGCGGTAACCATGACAATAACGGTAACCATGACAATAACGGTAACAATGACAATAACGGTAACAATGACAATAACGGTAACAATGACAATAACGGTAACCATGACAATAACGGTAACCATGACAATAACGGTAACCATGACAATAACGGTAACAATGACAATAACGGTAACAATGACAATAACGGTAACCATGACAATAACGGTAGCCATGACAATAACTGCGATAAATATAACTATAACAAGAGTGACTACGACAACAACTGTACATTTTCTTTTAACAATACCAAGTTAAACAAAGAAATTGATAGTGTTAGCCATAATAGTAAAGTTTTACAGTTTTATAATATTGAAAATTACGAGATATCTAGAACATCTACAACTACTTCCATCATATGTAAAAACAAGGAGATTCGAAACGAGTCATATATCATTAAACAAGATGATGAACAAAATATTTTTGTACATACTAATACTGAACCCACTGACACTAATAATGTGGGAAGTAAAAAAGCTGAATGGTAAAATGTGAAATAATGACATAAGAACAATTTCTTTTTTATAAAATAAAAATTATTTTTAAAAAATTGTACTATCGTATTAAAAAAATGGAAATTACATTGATTTTAAAAGGAAAAATATAATATGTATTGTTATATAACATCACATATTTTTAAAAAATTGTAAATGCCTCAAACTTTGACTCCAAATACGCATAACCATCAATAAATGTTCATTTTTGTGTATACATACGTATATATGTGTGATTAAACGGAGATTTATGTAAACGTAGAGTTCCCATATTGATGTGTTATTTTTTTTTTTTTTTTTTTTTTTTTTTTTTTTTTTTTTTAAAATAAAGTTATATGAATTACCTTTATAAAAAAAAAAAAAAAAAAAAAAAAAAAAATTAAACATAATTATGAAGCATTTTTATTAAAATATTATGTTAAAATAATAAAAATAAAAACTTTGTAATTTCATTTTATTTATTTATTTTTTTTTTTTTATTATTAATATTTATTATATTTTTAAAAACAAAAATAAATTAAAATAAATAACAATTGTTATTGTATTTAAAAAAGAAAAAAAAAAAAAAAAACGAATATTTATATTTATTTTTATTTTTCTATTAATATATATATTTGTTAGTTTCACTCTATGTTTATTATTTTATTTGCTATTAATAAAATTTACTCCATCCTTCATTCGTATATGTATTGTTAATTTTTGTTTATATATACATGTTTAGGAAAAACACTATTATTAATAAACACTAAATGCCATTCATATACATAGAATAAAATACTTTCCAAAATGTTCTTAATTCTTTTCAAACTTTTATTTAAAAAAAAAAATAATTTTAAAATATATTTTTTTAACGAACTTTAGATTATTGGTTAGTATATTTAAAATAAATAACTTAAAAAATAAAAAAAATTGGCACATTTTATTTTAACTTTTTCCTTTTTTAATTTCATTAAATCTAAATTTGTTATTAGTTAATAATGTAACAATTAACCTAAATAGTTACAAAACAGAGCAAAATAGAACAGAACAGGACAAAACAGAACATAACAGAACAAAACAGAACAAAACAGAACAAAATGGAACAAAACAAAACAAAAAAAAAAAAAAAAAAAAAAGAATAAAAAAAAGCATAATGATTAAAGAAAAAAAAAATGTGTAATTATATTAAGTTGATTTTCAATTATTTTATATTAGGAAACGGATTTTTTTTTTTTTTTTTTTTTTTTAAACCTTTTACAATTTTCCCCTTATTACCTTAAACATATAACTACAACACATTTTTTTGCTTTATCTTTAAAGCATTAATGTGTAGATTAGTTTGCCTTTGCTTTGGAAAAAATAGGCAAGAAAAAAAAACCTTGAATATATTTATTTGCTTTATTTTTTTTTTATAGATCTTTTATTGTTAACAGTTGGCTTTGACTTTTATTCAATTACTCACTTGATATAATTAAATTTTCTGTTGTTGTTGTTGTGGTTGTTGTTGTTGTTGTTGTTGTTACTGC
>CABPSV020000594.1:0-12660 GCA_902459845.2 Hepatocystis sp. ex Piliocolobus tephrosceles
ACATGAACAGGTGAATATCGATTTTTGTACAAACGTAATAAAAGAAAACTCAAATAATAAAAGTATGAATAATGAACAAATAAATTTATTACAAAAAAAATTGAAAAAAAATATAAAGAATGAAATTGATTCAGACATAATAAACGTAATTAGCAGTTGCGATGAAGACAATAATAGTATAAATTCAAAAATGGACAATAAATCCATAAACGAGTTAACAATTGCATCAAATAAATATAAAAATGATTTTGTTCATATAGATACTTTAAATAAATGCGAATTAAGTTTGGAAATAATTAATAATGACAAAGATGATATGAATGACTTAGTCAAGATTTATGAAAATTCAAAACAGAGCATGTTAGTTGACATAGGAAATAAAGAAGAAGAAAAAAAAAAAAAAAAAAAAAAAAAAAAAAAAAAAAAAAAAAAAATTGAATTCGAAAATGAGAATGAAAATTGGGATTAAAATGATCTCGAAATGGAAATGTCAGCAAAACAAACATGGTGATAAAAATTATGACAAAGTTATTAAAAAAAAAAAAATTTGTAAAAATAACATACCGTATCATGATCATAACTATTACTATAATAAGCATAAAGAAAAACAACAAATAAAAAAAAATATATATACTAATGAACAAATCTTAAATACAGTAAATCCAACTTATTATACAAAAATGCCTCAAACATGTAATCAAAACATTCCATTAGGACAAAATAAAAATATATACATTTTAAAAAAAAAAGCTATTAATTCTTTTTATTTTAACTTTATTCAAAATTATAATGTTTCTTTTATGAATAAAAGAAAAATCTGGAAAAAAAAATCCCCTTTTTTTAACAGGGATGTGGTAAAAGTGGATAAGAGCAGTCTTTCCAGCAACATTACCAATAATGATGACATCAAAAACAATGACAATATAACATATGATAAAAAAAGAAAAAGTTGTAATACAATATCAATAGATACTGATGAAGCACTGAGTGAATTAAAAACAAAAAAACCCAAACAAAATAATATTAACAATAACAATTTTTTTATACGTGATAACAACCAAAATAACGAAACCGATATTTATACTGTAGAAAATGGAATACCTAAAGAAATAAAAAAACATATTATTACTACACAAGAAGAAGTAAAACAAGCTTTAAAACAAGATTTAAAACAAGATTTAAAACAAGATTTAAAACAAGATGCAAAACAAGATTTAAAACAAGATTTAAAACAAGATTTAAAACAAGATGCAAAACAAGATTTAAAACAAGATTTAAAACAAGATGCAAAACAAGATGCAAAACAAGATGCAAAACAAGATGCAAAACAAGATGCAAATGTTTTTTTTTATCAACACGAATGGTTAAAACTGATATTCCAACTGATTAATAATAATAATTTTATATTAGCTGAAAAGTTGATGGTTCTCATTTTTAAAAAAGAGGAAATGTTATATAAAAAATTTTTAGATAAATCTGAAAACACAGGAACTGTAGATGGTGGTAACAATGGTTCAGGTGGTAACAATGCGGAGATAACTTTTTTTATGAAACAAATTGTGAATAATTGTCCACAAAACTGGCCATTATTAGATATAGGTATACTTATAATAGCCACTCAAATAGTTTGTTATATTTTCCATAACAACAAAATAAATATGTTTTATGATGGTTGTCGTATTTTCGAAAAATACTGTATTCCTATTTTGTTAAATTCTTCTTTATTTAGTTGTCAAAAAAATGGAAACAATATATTTATGTTTGAACATATATTTTTTTTTAAAATTATTATATGTACAAATACAAAACCTACACCAGAATTAATAAAATTTTCGAATAATTATTTATCAACTGATTATATAATGAATGAAAAAACGATTTTAGATACAATTTTTATGGCATTAGCATATTATATTACTGCTAGTCATAATTTGATTAATTATGTTGCAAATAACAACGTTGTTTATTATGTTAACTTATTTCAACAAAATGGTAGAGTAGGGAGTATAAAAAAAGGAAAAAAAAAAAAAAACAACAAATGTTATGATGGTATTAGTAAGTCTGTTGGAGGTGTGGCTGGAGTTGGAGATGTGATTGGAGTTGGAGATGTGGTTGGAGTTGGAGATGTGGTTGGAGTTGGAGATGTGGTTGAAAGTATGGTTGAAAGTATGGATGAAAGTATGGATGAAAGTATGGATGAAAACCATCCGAATGGCTTATCAGTCGTAAAAAACAATCTTGAATTAAGAAATTACAAACCGACTGGTGTCAAACATAGACATTCTGAAAACATGCATAATAATATGTTCAAAAAAAAAAATATTAACATAAACAATAAGAAAAGGAAAAAAACGTACGAAACGAGTATTAAAAAACGATTAAACATATTGAGAGCGATTAAATGTATTAATAAATTGGAAAAACAGAAAAAAAAAAAACAAAAAAAAAGTCTAAATGCGATCAAAAATACAACCAAAAATGCAACCAAAAATGCAACCAAAAATGCAACCAAAAATGCAACCGAAAATGCAATCGAAAATGCAACCGAAAATGCAATCGAAAATGCAACCAAAAATGCAACCGAAAATGCAATCGAAAATGCAACTGAAGATGCAACTGAAGATACAACCAAAAATGATAATAAAATAAGCCAAGTAAATGGAAAACAGAAACCATATGATAAAATAAATATATCCGAATTGGAATACATGAATATTGATGAAGAAGGTAAAACACAAACATGTATCAAACACAAAAGTGGAAATCGTTATAATACACCCAATATTACTTGTTTCAATACTAACAACAACAATCGTAATGAAATAAATTTCTTTTTATTTCAAAACAGTAAAATAAATACAATGGTTCGATATCAAACAGATACAATTTTTGAAAAATTGTTTTTTTTAATTATGTTGGAAATATTTAATTTAACATTTGATAATCGAGACAGTGCTTTTGAAAATATTTTAATTATAAGAAGATTTTATCGTTTATTTTTGAACATAGCACAAAAAAGATTTATTGCATTGTCAGTATTCGTACATGGTCGTACATGTACATCTTTTAATATGACTGGTACTGGTAATAGTAATGATAATGATAATGGTACTACTACAAGTAATGACAAAAAATTTAGAAACAATAATAATAGTAGCAGTAGTAATGTTAATAATAATATAAATGTATTTGTAAATCCAAATGAAATATATACAACCGAAAATAATTTAATAAATAGTAATAATTTTCAAGACGATATTATACAAAAAGCAAAACAAATAATACCTACCCCAAACAAACTTTATGACAATTATTATAACATATGGTTATGGATTGAGCGAATCTGTTCAAACATTTTTTACAAAATTAACAATATGCTTTATGATACATACAGTTGGGATAATATCAACAAAAATAAAAAAAAAAATAAAGTAAAAAACAAAATAAAAAATAAAATAAATATAAATTATGATAAAATCGAGTTGATAAATAAAAACATAAAACGGTTATCGTACTTACAAAAATTTAATTGCACCATATTAAAAAAGTATTGGTATATTTTTGGGGTAGAAGAAAGACAGAAAGAGATAGAAATATGGAAAGGAACAGAGGTAGATGTAGAAGCAGAAGTAGAGGCAAAGATAGCATCAGATATAGAAACAGGGACAAAAGCAGAAACAGGGACAAAAGCAGAAACAGGGACAAAAGCAGAAACAGAGACAAAAGAAGAAGCAGAGACAAAAGAAGAAACAGAGACAAAAGAAGAAACAGAGACAAAGGCAAGTACAAATGCAAGTGGAGGTGCAGATTCACATAGGGGAGGACCTAACCATGATCTTTTTACTACCAGTTTGAATAGCACCTTTAATGATAGAACGTTAAACAATCATATGTATAACAATAATAATATTAACAATAATAATATTAACAATAATAATATTAATAATAATATTAATAATAGTATTAATAATAGTATTAATAATAGTATTAATAATAGTATTAATAATAGTTTTAATAATAGTATTAATAATAGTATTAATAATAATATTAATAATATGTATGGCAATGTTAATGACAGCGTTCGCAGTAGTATTTGTGGAAGTATAAGACACGGATTAAACGACAACAGTATAAATTATAATCAGAAAAATAAAAAATATATGCTAACTAATGACATTAACTTAAATAATTATTTTTCACAAAATTATTTAAACTATAAAAATAATAAAAAAGAAAAATTAAAAAATAAAATTTTGTTTAAATTAGAAAAAAAAGATATACAATATGATAGTTTGGCTTTTCATTTTTTATCTTCAGTAGAAAGTATTTGTAAGGCATATTTAAGTATTGAAAACATTCCATCTTTTTTGCATGTAAGTAATAAAAATGATTCTTTTTATCATATTTTTACTGAAAAGAATAAAATTAATGATAATAGTAGTATGCCTTATTTAAATGGTTGTCAAGATGATAAATATAATACCATTACATTGTTAGATAGATCTATTTTATGGAATACTAATACGGAAGACATACATGAACTAGATTCTAGGCGAAGTGTACAATCATATAATGCTTTAAGTAGAAATACCTCTACTAGTAATTACAAATGTTATAAAAATTATAATGAAGATAGTGTTTATGATGGTATGAGTAGTGTACCTCGCAATCGTAATAGTAGTACCACACGCAGTGTCACACACAGTAGTATTCACAACAGTACATACAGCACACACAGTACATACAACTGTGTTGATAAAACAAACGGATTAAACAAAGATTACTGGATTAAACAACTAAAAGATAGATTAAAAATATATGATATTGAATGGCATGAAGCATATGAACAAAAATATTTGAATTTGGTTGTATGTATGAATACAATGATAGAAAATTTTAAAAAAAAAAAATTATTTTTAAAAATTATGAAATATAATATACCTACTATATGGTTAAATAAATTACAAATATATTTACAGTACATACAACTAGCTATTAATTCGAAATTTTTTTTAGGTTCAACATATAATGAAATATATTTATTTATAAAAAAAAAATATTTACTTGTGCTTGACTTTGTAGAGGATCACATAAATGAGCAGGTTAGTGACGAGGAGGTGGACATCACTAACACGGTAAATACTAATATGGTAAATACTAATATGGTAAATACTAATATGGTAAATACTAATATGGTAAATACTAATATGGTAAATACTAATATGGTAAATACTAATATGGTAAATACTAATAATTTACCATCCCAACCGAATACTCCACTTGAAACTAAAACGTCGTCATTTACACTAAAAAAAAAAAGTGTGGACAAAATAGTAAAAGGTAAAAGTAAAAAAAATAACTTAGATGACTATAACATTTTTCAAAATCAAAAAAATTATATTGATGCAAACTATTTATTGATAGCTTGGGAAATAGCTAATTTTTATTTTTCTATTTTATATTACAAATTAGAATTAAAAAAAATATTAGTGGAGATGTTAAAATGGTTGAATTTTTTTAAAAAAATTGATAAGAAAAAGAAAAAGGGTGCTTACGAGTTATTTAAATTCCGTTGTGCATTTTATTTTATACATATATTAATTTTTATGAATAAATATAGTTATGCTAAAAAAATGATTAAACATGCTTCGAATGATTGTTTTGATAGTAATATGTTATATATTGATAAAAAAAAAGAAGAGTGTGAAAATGTGAATATTACTACTGTTACAAATAATACCGATACTGTTTATCCTTCACATGACGTTATTAGTATAAGTGATGATGATAGTGTTGAAACTAATAATAAAACAGATATTATTTTTTTAAATAATGTAGATAGAGAGTTACCAAAACCAATGGATGGTGATATATTAAAAAATAATATACCAAAACAATCGATAAAAGAAACAAATATAATAACTAATGTGAAAAAAGTACATAAATTAATAATTAATCATTCAAAAGATTTATCTAACATTCTAACAATATCAGAAAAAAACAAAATGCTACACTCACATATAATTAACAAATGTTATTTATATGAGAAATGGACAAATCACATGATTATAAAATATAATAATGTAATTACATATTTATTAAAAAAAAAAAATATTGTAAAATTAATACTATTCAATAAAAGTAATATATCAATACTTATGAAAAATAAGAAAGATAAAAAAATAATAAAAAAAGTGATCAATTATATGAATAAGTTAGAAATTATATTATTAAATCTTTATTATTTATGTATTAAATTGTATAAAAATTATTATTACCATGCTTCTATATTACATTGTAATACAGCAAAACAAATATATTATGCATCTAAATATTTAAATATACATATAAAACCAAAAAAATATATGCAAACTTATGTTACTTTCGATTGGGAACAAAGTCATAACAATAACACTAGTAATCATCCCAATGATAATTCAACTACCTATGACGATATCAATTCAAATAAATTAACAAAAAGTTTTTCTTCATTACATTTACCTAACCACATGTTATATAAAATGGCTAATGGTTATGTAGAAGAAGAAACTCATCACATGGATACAATTAAAGGAGAAACATCGTTCGAAATGGATAAATCTTATTTAAAAAAAAACACAACCGATTATCTTACCAAAAAAATATCACCATATAATAATAATAATAATAATAATCACACATTTTATATAAAAGGTACATACAATAACAACAATACAGATCCCAATAATTATTGCAATATTCCCAACTCAATGAACAATACGTTACATTTTTCAAATATACATTCATCAGGATTTGTAAAAAAAAAAAATAACCACAACAATGACAATAATGATATGTTTTTTCTACATGCCCTTGTTTTGAGTATACAAGTCCAATATACATTATCCATAAATATAATGATTTGTTCTGAACTTTTTATGTTTCGAAAAAAATTAAACAAACTGAAAAGAAAAAATAGAGCTATGAAACGTGAAGTAAAACTTAGGAAGAGTAATAAGGCAAACATGTTATTGAAAATTAAAAAAGAAAAAAATAGAAAATGTAGGGACAGTGACAATGGTATTAACAACAGTGGGGACAGTGACAATGGTATTAGCATCAATGAGGATAGTGGCAGTGGTATTAGCAACAGTGGGGACAGTGGTAGTGGTATTAGCAATAGTGGGGACAGTGGTAGTGGTATTAGCAATAGTGGGGACAGTGGTAGTGGTATTAGCAATAGTGGGGACAGTGGTAGTGGTATTAGCAATAGTGGCAAAAAAAAAAGAAGCAATAATAAAAACAAATATAAAAACAAATATTATAGTAAAAAGAACGTAGCATCTTACATAAATTCGCTATTTGATCATAAAATTTTGTCTAAACATTTTCGAATACTGCATGGACAAAATTTTAATAAAAAAAAAAAACAAGTCAAAAAGCAAGCCAAAAAACAAGCTAAAAAATATGAAAGTACAAATAGGATAGAATCTTGTAGTAACCGATCGAGTGATCAATCAGATGACCAAAACCCTTCATTTAAAAATGAGAATTACCAAGATATACAAAGAAAAAAAAACAATGTGTTAGATACTTATCCTATGTTGTTACAAAACAATAACATAAACAAAGGATATGATTCAGATATAGTGACCACATATGTAAATAAATACAACACAAATAAATATGAATATAATTATAAAAATAAATCTTGTTTTGGTAATTATTTGTCTGATAGTTATACAAAATATGAACAGCTAAACTTAACAACAACAACAACAACAATTAATCAAAAATTATGTACATATGATCAAAATGTACGACAAATCAAAAAAAAAAATTTAACAAAAAAAAATAATTATAGTATACTAGTTAAAATTTCAACATGGCTTAATAAAAATTCGGCAGCTCAGTTAACTTGGATCACACAGGTTACCCATATAAAAAAATGCGTAAACAAATAAATGCACACATATATATATGTACATATTTTAATTTGACAAAATAGCTTGTGCATCGCTTTTTACACAGTTAATCTTTATACACTGTTAATCTTTATACACTGTTAATCCTTTTTTTCTTTCTTTCTTTCTTTCATTTTTTTTTTTTTTTTTTTTTTTTTTTTCTTTTTCTTTTTTTTATTTACAGAAGTTGTTTAAAATGTGTCTACCGGAGCTACTATGTGTTGTTCTAGCCCTTCAATCAAACATGTTCATAAACAAAAACATTATAACGGTACAAACAAAATACTGTTTTACTCTTCATACATTGTTGTTATTTATTTATTTCGTTTGGGTTATAAATTAAAGACATGCGCAATATATATATATATATATAATGCCCATGTAATGCATATACTCATAATGTTTTTTTTTTTTTTTTTTTTTCTCATTATTATTATGTTATGCAGAACATCAAACGAATAGATCGGATTTTAAAATTGTGCCCAGAAAGCCCTCAAATTGTTTACTTTGCTACACAATCATTAAAATGTTATGAAAATGAAAAAAATGAGAAAAAATTTAAAAATTATTTTATACTAAATAAAAAGTATAGAGAAATATTTTTAGAGAAAAAAAAGGAAATAAATAATTCAAAGGACATAGTATTTAAGTTATATGAAAATTTTTTAAATTTGTGAACAGTCACTTTAAAAAAAAAAAAAAAAAAAAAAATCAAAAGTACTTGCATATGTACATATATTTATAAATATACATATATATACATACATATACATATATATTTGATGTATATATAGGTCTATGTGTGATTGTGATTTGTATGTCGTCTCCAATATGCGTTGATTTATATACTTTTAACTGGAGAAATATATATATTTATATCAGATTTCTTCCAGTTTTGCATTTTTCATTATTCCTCATTTTTTTTGTACCTTTTTTTTATATTCTAATTTTATAAATATCTTAATTTTTGAATTATAAAGTTTTATTTCTCTTTTTTAATATACAGAAAAAAAAACAATTTTTTTTTTTAAACATGCATGAAAATGAAAAAAGTTGTTACTACAACAGATATTTTTAAAATGGTTAAAAATGTAGACAACAAAAAATAAAAAAAAAAAAAAAAAACATATATATATATATATATATCTACATGCAGGCTAACGCGTAAATGTGCTAAACTTTTGGGTGGGCCCTTCCTTCCTACGCTAGAATTCATATGATTCCAACGTTACCCCACCGTTATTCATTTTATTTTATTTTTTTTTTTTTTTAAATTTTGTTGCTTCAAAAAAACATTAAAAACATAATTTTTTATAAAATTTAAATCGTTTTCAATTTTATTTATATTCGAATCAAGTATAATCGGTAATGATTTTTGTGATAAAGCATGACATAAATTATAATTCAAAAAGTTTATACTAGTGTTAAGTATATTCACAGTATTCAATTGTTCTTTTTCATTTGTTTTTTTATCAAATATAGGTACAAAATTTGATAAATCTGTATTCTTACGTTTTGTTTTTTTATCCAATACGGGTATTAAAGTTGACAAAGTTTCATTTTTACTCTTTGTTTTTTTATTCTCTTCTTTATTATCATATATATTAAATTCGTAATCAAAGTAAGAACTCATATTATCGCTACTGCTATTACTTCTACTAATATTACTACTACTACCACTACTACCACTACTATAACTACTACTATAACCGCTACTACTACTATAACTACTACTATAACCGCTACTACTACCACTACTACTACTACTACTACTATAACCGCTAATACTATCTTCGTAATTATATCTCAATTTATTATGACCGATAGTAGTACCATTTTTATTGTTCGCCTGTTTCCCATTATTTATAGTAACAAGTTTTTTTTTACAAAAAAGATCATACTGCATGGTTGTATTTAATTGTTTGATAACATCCGTATTTGTTAATAATATATATGGCATAATTAAATTAATAAAATAATGTTCGAGTAAAAAAAAGGAATTAATAAAGTAATGAAAATGCATATTTGATAAAATAAAATAGATGAATGCTTCACAATGAATTAAACTACTATTCAAATAAATGTTATATAATATAATATTCAGAATATTATTTTTATTATTTTTATTTTTTAATATATCATAAAGATTTTTAAAATCGATTTTAATTAATTTGTTTTTATTTAAATGTTCATTCAATTTTTTATAAAATGTGTCTAGTTGTTCATTTGATATATATGTATGAATATTATTGTTGTATAATATTTCAACAGTTGTAGGATCCGTAATAGATCGTTCAGTATATGAACTCGCTAGCATATTCTTTCCTTTTCTAACGCCTAAAGATATTTGTTCATTATTTTTATTATTATTTACATTACAAGAATTATTCTCGTTCACATTTTGTTTTGCAGGTTCACCCTCTGCACTTATAACTTTTTCATTTACAAATATAGTTTTTATATTAAATAAAAACTTCTGTTTATTTTTTATTTTATCTATTATCTTTTCACATTGTTTATTTGATAATTTTTTCTGTTTATAAAAACTTACATCTTCACAATTAAAATAATTATAAAATTCTGAATTCTTTTTTTTATTTCTTTCTTTTTCCGTGTCCTCATTATTTTTATTTCGATCATTTTTTATACCATTATATTTATCATATATATCATACGAATCATAACTGTAACCATCCTTTCCTTGATCATCTAAAAAAACTATTTTTTTCGATTTTTTATCATAATAACATTTTTTTTTTTGTGTACAAAATTTTGAAACTTTTGTTGTAGTAACAGATTGTATATTTTCACTTTTTAAAATTTTTTCAAAATTAAACATTCCTTTACTAATTAATTTGTTATATTTATTTGGTAATGTTTTAACAATTATATTTTTATCTTCATATAAATCAGTAGGTCTAATGTAACTACCAACCATTGAAGTTTTTTGTTTTTCCTTTAATTTGTATGTATTATCATTCGATTTTAAATTTGATGTTTTTACTTTATTTGGGATAGATATATGTGTGTTTATATTACTTGGTATAATATTCTGCGGTTTTTCATTTTTGTCTTCAAACAAAACTGATTTCTTATTAATATCAGTAGACATAATGTTAATTAGTTTGTTATTGCTTAGGAAACTCTCGTTTAGTTTAGAAACTGATGATTGGACAGGAGTCGGTTGGACAGGAGTCGGTTGAACAGGAGTCGGTTGGACAGGAGTCGGTTGGACAGGAGTCGGTTGAACAGGAGTCGGTTGGACAGGAGTCGGTTGGACAGGAGTCGGTTGAACAGGAGTCGGTTGAACAGGAGTCGGTTGGACAGGAGTCGGTTGGACAGGAGTCGGTTGGATAGGAGTCGGTTGGATAGGAGTCGGTTGAACAGCTGTCGGTTGAACAGCTGTCGGTTGAAAGACAGTAGGTTGAAAGACAGTAGGTTGGATAGGAGCCGGTTGGACGGGATATAATTTCCCATGCGGTTGCTTAAACAAGAAAGGTAACTGTGTATGTTTAGAATCATTTTCTACTTCTTGATTCAAAGATGTACTAAAAATGTTAATTTGTTTTGGGGGGATATATCCTGTATGTGTTAGTTTGTTTTGAAATAATTCCTTACTATTTATCTCTTCTATTTTTGTTATGAATGGTTCTGTTTTTAATTCGTTAGTAACGTCTATTGGGGTACTACATAAATTATTATTAATAATACATTGTTTTGTCTTAAACGCTTTAAATATAGTATCTATATAACCTAACGGGTTAGTATATATTTCTATGACATCATGTCCCAACGATTGAAGTATACTAATTTCTTTTAAATCATAATCATTATCAATATTCGAATTTGTAACAGTAGTTCCATAAGATGATGTATCATCTAGTTTATATTTATCTAAATATTCCACTACAATTTTTTTATTTTCTTGTAATAAAAATAAAACAGTTGGATTTTTTAAAGGAGGTATTTTACCTATTTTACTTTTCCTATATATATTATCAACATATTTTGAATATATAAATAAAGATAAAAAAAAAAAATCAGAATCTCTAGTATTTAATTTATATCCTTCTTTAATACATAAAAGTTGTAAAGCATTTGATTTTGAATTTTCTTTCATACTAGAATTGTGCGTAAAAATTGTTACTTCACAAGACTCAGAAGAAAAACAAAATAAAAATTTCCATTCTGTTATATATACACATCGTACAAAATTTTTTTCAAGATTATAACTTTCAAAAAAAAAATCATTTATGGAATAATTTACTTCTTTTATTTCGTTGTTATTTATGTATATGTCATATGTAACACTAGTTACTTCATTATATTCATCTTTATATATAACTACTAAAAATAGTTTTATATTTTGCCATCCAGTTTCTAAAATTTTTGCACAAATAATATAACAATTTTCATACTTAACATCAACTTCTTTACTAATTCTATTCAAATCATAAAAATTACTTTCATGCCCATTTTTTATAATAAAACTTTCTGTGTTTGATATAGTAAATAAAAACAAACCATTTTTTTCTTCTAAGTTGTTAATAGGTTTATTAAACTCTACAACTTCATGCAAAACTTTATTATTTAAAATATAAACTCTTTCATCTTCACTCAAAAGAAATAACATATAATTGTCTACAAAAAAAAAAAAAAAAAAAAAAAAAAAAAAAAAAAAAAAAAAAAAAAAAAAAAAAAAAAAAAAAAAAAAAAA
>CABPSV020000595.1:0-12647 GCA_902459845.2 Hepatocystis sp. ex Piliocolobus tephrosceles
TTTTCAAAAAGTTGAAATCGTTTATTTGATAAAAACATACAAAAAAAAAAAATTATATATGTATATATAATGTATATATATATATACAAGTACAAGCATAGGTATACATATAAATATATATAAACATGCAAATGTACAGATACACATTCATACATATGTATATATATATATATATATATATATATATACAGCACAAATAAAAAAATGCAACGTACTGAATTAAAAATAAAATAAAATATTATTTTATTCTTATATAAATAAAGGAATGTAAAGTTACTACTACGTGTATATGTATATATATTTATATGAATAATATATTTATAAAAAAAAAAAATAATAAACTCGAACTTGAAAAAGTTATTCTAATGAATGTTATTTAAACATGAAAATAAATGAAAAATATAATTAATTAAATGTTTTATTAATTCATTAATTCGTAAATTTTTTACTGATGGTTTGGCTCTTCTGTTATTTTTATTTACTCTTATTTTATTTTTGTTTATTTTTACTTACTTTTACTTATTTTTACTTATAATTGGTTTTTTGCTTATGTTTGCTTAATTTTATTTGGGTTAAGTTATAATATTATGTTTTTTTATTATATTTTTATTTACTCATTTATCAGTTCTGTTTTAAAAAAAAAAAAAAAAAAAAAAAAAAAAAAAAACCATTGAAAATTTTAACTTATGTTTTTTCTTTCTTCTTCCTTTCTTTCTTACTTTCCTCCTTTCTTTCTTACTTTCCTCTTTTCTTTCTTACTTTCTTCCTTTCTTTCTTTCTTCCTTTTTTTTTTTTATTTTTAATATTTATTACTGACAAAATCCATGGTATATGTTCTTATGCATAGTTATAGCATGATTTTTAAGTATAGTATATATATATATATATATATATATACATTTCTACGTTACCAATTTTTTACTGTTTTGTGTTTGAAATTTTACAATAAATGCTTTTAATAACAGTGTTTAAAAAAATAAAGCAAAAGAACACAAAAAGAAGATTAAAGCCAGTAATAGCAAAAAAAAAAAAAAAAAAATAAAGAAAGTAAGTAATAATAGTAATAACAACAAAATTAATATAGCAATAATAATATTAATTTGTTCTTTAAGTCCATCTTACGTTTATGGTATAAAAAAAAAAAAAAAAAAAAAAAAAAGCGTTGTATTACCATAGAATTGATTTTTGAAAACACATATTAATATGTTTTACATTAAATCAAGTTTACATATATTTTTTTTTTTTCCTATTTATTAAATATAAGCATGTACAAGTACATCCGATGTTTGAAAAAATTAAACTTTACAGTTAAAAGGTTTTACCGTTTAAAATAAAAAACGTAAAAACAGAATAAAATTGACTCTCTCCCTCTCTTTCTCTTTCCTCTACATATATGTATATGTATACGTGTATGTGTGTATAGTGTCGCATGAATAATAATAGGTGCCAACTGCTCCGCTATCTCACCATTACAACATATATATTATCTTATTTTGTTGAAATAACTTTTTTCCTTTTTTTTTTTTTTTATTTTACTGGTAAGATGTGGTAAGACAAAAAAAAAAGAGAAAAAAGAAAAAAGAGAAAAAAGTCCCCAATATTTTATTGTACAGTACATAATGCAGTAGAAAGAAATTTTTTTTTTTTTTTTTTTTTCTCCTTTCCTAATTTATAAAAAGAAAAATATACATGAATAACGTACTGCATTTATTATTATTTTATTTTATTTTATTTTTTTTTATTTTATTACTTTATCATTTTATTATTTTATTTATTTTTTTTTTTTTTTTACTTTTTTTTTTTTTTTTTTGAACATTTAAAAAAAAAAAATAATAATAAAATATTTTTGTTAAAAAGGAAAGGAAAAAGTTGTGTTATATACATATACAGGGACATGTATATTTCATATGTACATACGCGTATGTATGTGTATTAAAAACAATTTTTTTCATGTTAAATAGTTCCACTTTCGAAAGGTACAAAATATATTCTATATTTGATTGAAAAAAGAGAAAAGGAAGGAAGAATAACAGTAACAATAATGATATTATTATTATGAATGTTAGTGATAGGGATGATAATATTAACAATAACTTAGTAACAATAACTTAGTAACAATAACTTAGTAACAATAACTTAGTAACAATAACTTAGTAACAATAACTTAGTAACAATAATTGAGTAACAATAACTTAGTAACAATAATTGAGTAACAATAATTGAGTAATAATAATAAAAGTTAAAAACAAATAAAGACATATGTTAAATGTGAATATAAATAAATAACATTTGTTTTTTGTTTTAATAAGAAATGTAAAAAATGCTAGCAAAAAAAAAAAAAAAAAAAAAAAAAAGTAACACAAAAAAATAATAAAAAAAAACATTTAGATTAGCTTTGACATAGCGCACTTGCGTATATACAACTATATACAAATAAAATGCGTATACATTTTTGTATGTAAATACGTACGTGTTACAAAATTGTGTATGTATGTATTTATATATATACATGTGTATGTGTTTTTTTGTTTAATAAGAATAAATAATTTTGGTTTAAGGAAAGGTTTGAAGAAACGAAACTGATGAAATATAAAAAAAAAAAAAAAAAAATAATAAAATTAAAAAAATGATTATTAGATGCTTAACTATTTTTTTTTCTTGATTATTTATGTTCTATTTGTAAAAGTAATAGAATAAAAAAAAAAAAAAAAATACAATAAATAAACAAGTGTATACACATAAAAAGAAATTTGAAGTAGCTTATTGTTTTAAATATATACATATATATATATATATGTACCATAGTAGAGCTAAATTATATCAGTTATGTTTGGGTAAGAAGTGTTAAAATAAAAACGAGTAAAGGGATATACAAAAGACAAAGCCTACAACACACGTCAGTGTCCCTTTACCACACTTCATAATATATATATATATATATATATATATACACATTTTTGAAAATGTTTTTTAAACGTTGTGAGTCGTCGGAGTTTCTGTTGGGTATACAAAAATATACATTAAACGAAACAGGGAACTCGAAAAGAAAAGAAAAAAAAAATGAAGAAGATGAAGAAGGTACATACATAAATAGAAATTGTCCAAAAGGCAATAAATACGTTTTAATTGCTCATAAATTTGAAAAGATAAAAAAATTAAAACACCCGAATATATGTAGATATATAAATATAAGTAGAAAAAATAATGAATATATGATCGTGTCAGAATATTATACACTATCATTAGAAGATATATTAAATGAAGAGAAGAAGGAATGTTTAATTAAATTTAACTGTTTATATAAATTACTAAATAAAGAAGAAAAAAAAAATTATAAAAACTATTTAACAATAAATAAAAATACTAATATAAATAGTAAAAAGTTTATTAACGATTTTGTTTTAAAAAAAATATTCCAAGAAATTTGTTGTGCTGTTCAATACTTACATTCACAAAATATAAAGTATTTAAATATTAATCCAAAAAATATACTAATTAGTCCTAAGGGAAAAATAAAATTACATAGTTATTGTATTGCCTACCTTTTTGGGGATTACTATTATACATACATAGATACAGTTAACCAGAATAGTAATTTTTTTCAACAACAATTAATAAACAATATTCTTTCAGATAAAAAATATGAATATATTTTAGAAACTTTAAGTAAATGTGTAACTATGAGTAATGGTACAACTTGCTCGGTTAATAACGATAGTCAACACTGCATGAAATCAAAAGTAGATATAAAACTAAAATACCCATTAGTAAAATATAATAAAGATAAGGAAACTGTAGTTAATACAAAAAAAAAACATTTTATTAATTGTATATTTGGTACTGTTGCTAATGCGCCTACAACATCCAGTAACATGTTGTATCAAATTCCTTTTTTGCTTTTTTTTAACATGATAGATAAACAGAAATTGAAAATAAGGTATGACATATATAAACATATCGACATATTTAGTATAGGAATGGTAATAATACAAATTGTTAATGGTTTAATGAATATAATGGATGTAACAAAACATATTTTTCAAGTGTTTCATAAAACAGGTGTTGGTGCTTCAGACAGTATAAACATAAGTCAAAGTAAAGTTAAAAAAAACATGGTCAACAACACAGTTGCAGATATAAATAGTATAAATAGTACATATTTTATAAAAAGTAATAATATGAACAGTTCAGGTAGTTTACCTAAAGAAGAGATGAAATCACCAAATTTTACTTTAAACATGAATATAAATATGACTCATAATAATAAGAAGGAAAAAAAAAAAAAAAAAAAAAAAAAAAAAAAAAAGCTTACTCGATCAGCAGGTAACAACTCGAAATGTACCTTTACATACTAATGATTATATTAACGTTCAGGAAAAAATAAAATATTATAAACTGCAAAAAAAAAAAAAATCTATATATAAATTGCTTGAGTTTTTTAATGATAAAATAATAGATAACGAAAAAAAAAACGATAATAGAACTCTTAATAGAACTCTTAATAGAACTCCTAATAGCACTCCTAATCGTTTTAATAATAATACAGTCTATGAAGAGGATATAAAAGATGATAAATGTAGTATGAGCATTGAAAAAAAAAAAATCCGTTTTTATATGAACCGTTCATACACAAAACAAAGCATTATAACAAAAATAGAAACTATTTTTATGTTATTATTATATACGAAAATTTATTATATATATACTGCTATTACAGCTGATGTTGGTAATGGTAGGTATTATAAAAAAAAAAAAAAAACGAAAACATTAGTTTGATTAGTATGAACACACAAACAATTTTTAAACAGCTTATTAGGGAAAAAAAAAAAAAAAGACGATTGGAAAAGAGAAAGTTTATAGGGTATGACGAACAAAGGAAAGAAGAAAAAAATTACACATACTTAACTTATCAAATTATAAAAAACATTTTAAAACACATATTAAATAATAATGAAATAAATATATCGTTTATAAAAATAATAGAAGAAGTATATTTTGAATTATATAACATACGTGTTGTTAAACAAAATTTGAATAATATAATTCCATCGACAAAAGTACATGAACAGACTATGTTTTTAAATCTTTTACATAAATGCTTAAATTTAACATATTCTGAGTATGATGAATGTAATGTCAGTTCCTTGTTATCGCATTATTATTTTTTTTACCAATCGAAAAATGATCATATATATAGTAATAGAAGTAGCCCTATCCTTAGTTACAATTGCAATAAGGATAACTTTGATAAAAATATCTTTTATAAATATGAAAATGTGGTAAATGGATGTGAAGAAATAGAGCAGCACAAATACAACATATGTTCAGAAGAAGAAAAGAAAAAAAACTTATATAATAACAACACATATCAACATTATTATAATTATGCATTATCCAACTATATTTTAAATACAAAAAAAGAAAATGAACTGAAATGTAAAATGTTTATAAATAAAAAAAATATAGATTATTGGTTTAATTTGTTGTATAATTTTAATTATGATGAGGAATTTATAAGTGTATATTTTGATTTTAAACCAAGCAATATTTTAACAACACCTTTTATAGTTTATAAAAAAGAAAATGAAGAAAATTATAAAAGTTTATCTTTTTTTTCTTTTTATATAATGTATATATTAAATCGTAATTCCTGTTTGTTTGAGAAATATGAGCGTTTATTATGTTTGGGAAAGTACAAAAAAAAACATATACAATTATGGGAAAAAGGAAAACGTCATACTACTGATAATGGTTTTGCTGCTGATAATGGTTTTGCTGCTAATAATGGTTTTGCTGCTGATAATGGTGGTGAGGATATCCATACCGATGGCATTGATACAAACTGTTACAAACTACTTAAGCGTAAAAAGAGTGTCATACGACATATAAAGTACGGACAAACTAATAAATATGGTAATAAAACGAAAAAAAAGAAAAACTCGTATCGTATTTTATATAAAAAACAATTACATAGAAAAAGGCATGTTGTATATAAAAATTCGGAGAATGACGATTTATGTAAGGAATTAAACGAAAGAGGTAACAGTTTCGATTGTGATTGTATTGTTAGTGATAGCAGTAACAATTGTAGCACCGAATTGAACTTGTACGATGTACCAACTGATTTTTATAACATGAGTACAATAACATATAATGATTATAATTTAGATACAGTTGGACTGTATTTAACTGAATTTTATGAAGTTATAAAAGATGCATATTTATTTATAAAAAATAATAAAAGTATGATCCAAAAAAAGAATAAAGATTGTGTATATATGAGAGAGATTGATTTTATTTATCAATACAGTTTATATATTTCATTTAATAAATGGTTAAAATTTGATTTAATGGATAAATTAAAATTTATAAAAATGATAAAAAATGGGTTCCCTACTATTATGAGAGACATAGTTTATATAAATATACTTTGCTCTAATTATTATTTGTTAAAAGAAAGAGCATTAGAAAGGAATGAACAAATAGAAGTTTTGATTCACTTGATTGGCAGTGGTAGTGGCGGTGGTAGTGGTGGTGATAGTGGTAGTGGTAGTGATAGTGGTAGTGACAGTGGTAGTGACAGTGGTAGTGACAGTGGTAGTAGTAGTAGTAGTAGTAGTAGTAGTAGTAGTGGCAGTAGCATACAGCACGAGAATAACAACAGTGACATAAAAAAGGACAAAAAAATGGAGCATAAATTATTTAATCAAAGAAATATGTACAAAAATGAAATAAACGAAATGAGCATAGGATACCAGGACAAAGAATCTTTGGCAGTACAGAAATTTATAAAAAGAAATTTTCAAAACAGTAATGACCTAATTAGTAATCCGGAATTTTTAAAAAGGATATATGGTCTATCTTTAATAATAAAAAAAAAATTAAATTTTAAAAATAAATATTTTTTATATTTATTAACAACAATTAGTGTTTTATATTATGACAATTTATATTTTAATTATAAATGTATAAAAAAAATGATTAAAAGTTATTTACTTGATTTATATAATAGTAAACATAATTTAAAAATATTTATTATTATTTTTAATAGTCTTTTAACTTATAATTCACCTGATATATCAATATATTTATTTAAAAATAATATAAACATATATAAATTAATAAAAGGGTGGGTATGTTCCTTATTTTCCAATTTTTTTGATTTACATAATACATTTTTGTTATTAGACCGAATTCTTTTACAGCCAAGATCTTATCTACTTTTTATTTGTGTATCTATTTGTATATATTTAAAAAAGTTTATTTTAAAATGTTGTAAAAGTAATTTTTATAAAAAAATTAAATGTTTAGCTTACTTTATTAATCTAAATTATATTTTTAAATTGTCTGATAGTTTATTTAATAATTGTCAAGTGGAACATAATACAACAATTTTCAACATAAATGAGTATATAAATATTAACAATGTTAATAATAATATAGTAAACATAAACAAAATGGATAAAAACAATATTTCCACTTATAACATATATGATCATATGAATTATTTTTTGTATTTGATGAGTGGACACACATGGACAGACTATTATGTTCATAAAAATAATTTTGATATTTACAAACGGATGCGAAGAGGTGAAGTTATACATGTTGAATCAGATGCTGACACAGTTTTTAATGATGGAGTAGCTAAACAGGTTGAACTATCCATTGATGATATAGTTCCTAATAAAAATGTAACTAACAATGTGTCAAAAGAAAAGACATTATTAAGTAAAAAAAAAAAAAGTTTGTTTGGCAAAGCACAAACTATTTTACAGAATAAAAGCAAAAAAAACGTTGGCAAGGACCAAAAAAACGTTAGTAAGGATCAAAAAAACGTTAGTAAGGATCAAAAAAACGTTGATATGGATCAAAAAAACGTTGACATGGGTCAAAAAAACAAATTAAAAAAATTAACAAAATTAACAAAATTAAAAAAAATAAAAAAATTAACAACTTTAACAAAACTAACAAAATTAACAAAATTAACAAAATTAAAAAAATTAACAAAAATTAACAAATTAAAAAAATTAAAAAAATTAACAAAAATTAAAAAAAAAAAAAAAAAAATAAATGATAAAGAACAGTCGTTAAAATTAGAACAGTATTATGAAAATTTTTTAACATGCTATAAAATGAATACAAAAAAAAAATTAAAAAATTTTGTAGAATATAAAAAAGCTAATTTGAAAACTAATTTGAAAACGAGTTTGAAAACTAATTTGAAAACGAGTTTGAAAACTAATTTGAAAACGAGTTTGAAAACGAGTTTGAAAACAAGTTTGAAAACAAGTTTGAAAACAAGTTTGAAAACAAATTATGAAACAAAGGGAAATTCCGATAAAACAAATAAGTATAATAAAGATGATGATTCATTTGGTATTTATTATAAAATAACAAATGAACAAAACAAAAAAAAATTAAAAAATACAGATTTTGTTAAATTAATTAATTGCCCAATTTATCCTTTTTTTTGTATATCTAATTTGTCTGATGAATTGTCTCTTAACCAACATATATTTGTTGATATGAGAACTATTGAAAATTTTAATCAAAAAAGATTAAAAAATTCAGTACACATTAATAATTTTTTAACAAATTTAAAAAGAGGGATTTACAATAGCTATATAATAAATGACAACGATGAAGTTGACGATATTGATAATTATATTTTACATAGTAATAAAGAATATGAAACTTATTTAAAAAGTATAATCCTAATATTCAATGACTGTATACTTGACTATGATGCTATATATAACTTTTTAAATTTAAAAATTAAGTATATAAGCATTTTAAGAGGTGGAATTGAATATGCCTTCAAAAAATTACCACCCAGTTATTTTCTTTGAGTCAACAGTGTTGTACTGTGTGTAAGGGGGTAGTGAGTGTTCAGTGATATATATAATATGTGTGAGAGCAATAGAGAAAACATCCAAAGACGACACAAAAAAAAAAAAATAAAAATAAAAAATAATAATAATAATAATAATAATAATAATAATAATAATAATAATAATAATAATAATAATAATAATAATAATAATAATAATAATAATAATAATAATAATAATAATAATAATAATAATAATAATAATAATAATGAGATAATAAGATAAGAGCATGAGAATGTGGCGAGACGACTGCAATTTGATTGATATCTTTTTAGTTTTAGTTCTTGTTTTCTTTTTCATCTATCAATTTTTCCATTTCGCCATAGCGTTTGCACGCATATTTTACTTGTTTTTTTATTTATTTACGATTGTACATACCTAGCCGATTTTTTTTTTTTATGAAAAAAAAAAAAAAAAAATAATTTTGTTACTTATGATAATCAACCTTGCATATTCATAAAACTATTCTTATTAAGGTATTTAATTATTCACATTTACATATGGCTATTACTATACTATACTATGCTATACTTTTTTTTTTTTTTTTTTTTTTTTTTTTTAAAAGAACATGTCATATATAACTGACTATATTATAAGCGTGTATACAACACGTAAAAAGTACATATGTACATAGATAATAAATGTTTTTACCTTTTTTCTTTTTTTTTGTCTTTTAATAGGTAGTAACAAGCTTTATGTACAAAATATGGAATTATTTATCCAAAATATACATTTCTTCGTCTGCACAAAAATGATAAAAAAAAAAAAAAAAAAAAAAAAAAAAAAACTGCTATATGTAGTATAATCAAGAAATTAGCTAGCTAAAATTAACTTTGTCTAGGAAAAGGTTAATTATAATATAATATACGCATATACATGTACTTATACCTATATTTATACTTACACTGTTATATATATATATATATATATATATATATATATATATAAATTTTTTATCTCCATTTTTTTAAAAAGGAATGAAAAAGTCAGCAGTTTTTAAATGATTAAAATGCCAAGAGTAAATTTCAAAAAAAAAATTTCAAAAAAAAATTTAAAATTAAAACACAAATTGAAAATGTATAAAATTGTGTATATATGTATATACACATATATGGTACTTATATTATACATAATTCAAATTAAAAAAAAGTTATATTTTTAAGAAAAATGCAATCAGTAGAAATGATGATAATTTAATGTTATGTTACTCTTATCTCAGTTAATAAGATTTGGTATATATATATATTACTCTACCTTTAAATGTATATTTATTACTCTTGCACTAATGTAGGTCTATTAAAAAATTATATAAATATATGCTTCTTTAAAATATATAAACATACCTGTTTATATATTAAGAAATAAAAGCTATTTTTTTTTCTTCTATAATAAAACAGTTTATATTTTTACCATGTGATGACTCTTTTTTCACTCATAATATTGATTTTAAAAGAATTAATAATTTAAAAAAAAATGAATTTTATTTTGTTTGACTCGGCTTGGTATGATAATAGTTTGTTTTGTTTTGGTTTCGTTTCATTCGGTTTAATATAATACGACTCGACTCGATTTGATTGTATGTGATAAGTCATAATAAATCGACATCGATAAAACTTAAACATCAATTGTGTCCCTTACGTATATAATTATAAAGCAAAGAAATATAGAAATAAAGAAATATAAATATATACATATATGTTTATACACATACATATATGTTTATACACATACATATATGTTTATACACATACATATATGTTTATACACATATATAAATGTTTATATACATATATATATAACACAATTGATAAAATTGAAGATTTTAGTTAAATATAAAAAATAAAAAAATAAAAAGTTGCTACAACAATAAACGAATTTAATATGTCCCATTAAAACGATGTTACTTAAAAATTTTAAAAATATTATTAAATAAATCCATTTTATATATATATATATATATATATATATATATTTTTTTTTTTTTTTTGAGCCCTTTATCATTATATTAATAATTATGTTAAAATAAATAATAAGATATGCATCATTAGCATACATATATATATATATATATATATGTATAAATATTTGTCACAACTTTGTTATATTTCATAAAAAAAAAACTAAAACAATTTCTTAATAAAATGGTTACTCAATTTTAAATGTGTATATGAACGTATGTACTATATATAAAGTATAAACATGTACGCGATTGTATACAATTTGTATACAGGATAATATTTTAACTATCAATTTTTTATAACTATTTTTATTTATTTATATATATATATATATATATATATATATATTTTCCATCTCATATGTCCTTCTATACCCCCACTATTGATAAAAGCTCATTTGTTTATATTTTTTTGTATTAACTTTTCTTTCAGTTTTGACATTTTTTTTTCCCAGTTTTCATTCTCACTACCATTTATATTATTTTTATGATAATATTGATTTTGAGAATTTGAATCATTTGTTGTAGATATATTAGATATATTATTATTATTATTATTATTACTATTATTATTATTATTACTATTATTATTATTATTATTACTATTATTATTACTATTATTATTACTATTATTATTATATTTATTTCTATTATAACGGTCAACAGTTTCATATTCATAACAAGTTTCTTTTGAAAAATTTTCTTTTGTATTATACCCACTACTACTACTATACACATTATTCATACTGCCCATTCTGTTAATACCATCGTTTTTATCTTTTTCAAGAATAAATGACCTTTTTTTATTTGTGTTTCTATTTATTATAGTATTTTTCCTTTTATTATTTTCATAAGAAGAACTTGGTGTAATTTTATAGAATCCTAATTCTCTCTCTCTATCCCTTTCCTTCTCTCTATCCCTTTCCTTCTCTCTATCCCTTTCCTTTTCTCTATCCCTTTCTCTTTCTCTGTCCCTTTCCCATTCTCTATCCCTTTCCCATTCTTTATCCTTTTCCCTTTCTCTTTCCTTTTCTCGTTCTCTTTCTTTCATTCTATCTTTTACTCTTTCCCCATCTCTTTCCCTTAGTCTTTCTATTTCTACTTCTCTATTCCGTTCTAAATCTCGATCCCTTCCCCTTTCTCTTTCTCTACTGAGTTCTTTGCTCATATCTCTACTCAGTTCTCTACTTATGTCTCTACTCATGTCTCTACTCCAGTCGCTATACATATCTCTATTGAAATTTCTCCTTCGTTCTCTGTCTATTTCCCTATTTATATCTCTACTAAATCCACTTTCTCGTTGTCTATATATTTCTCTTTCTCTTTCCCTTTCTCTTTCCCTTTCTCTTTCCCTTTCTCTTTCTCTCTCTCTTTCTCTTTCCCTTTCTCTCTCCCTTTCTCTATATTTATCTACATCCCTATATTTATCTATATCTTTATATCTTACTCTTTCTATCTCTCGAGTTACTTCTCTGTCCCTTTCTATTTCCTTTGATGATGCTCGTACTCGATCTCTCTGTGATCTTTTAACCCAATTTTTATCAAAGTCTGTTTCCTTATCGAGTTCTCGAGGTCTGTCTCTGTCTCTTTCTAACTCTATATCTCTGTTTCTATCTCTATCCTTATTTTTTCCTCTATTTCTATCTATATCTCTATCTTTATCTCTATCTTTATCTCTATCTTTATCTCTATCTCTATTTCTATCTATATCTCTATCTTTATCTCTATCTTTATCTCTATCTCTATCTCTATCTCTATCTCTATCTCTATCTCTATCTCTATCTCTATCTTTATCT
>CABPSV020000596.1:0-12640 GCA_902459845.2 Hepatocystis sp. ex Piliocolobus tephrosceles
TTTATGTGTTTACCTGTTTATTCACATGAACCTTTACTCATGCTTTTACTTACCACGCAGGACCTACTGAATAACATCTTCGAAAATGTCGAACGGGACAACATACAAAACAAAGATGTAATATATGTCTACTATTTAATAACAAAACTAAGAAAATATGCTATCGAGCAAAGTAAAAATTTAAATTTATATAAAATGATGAACACTGTGATTAGGTATATGAACACAATAGTTAATGTATCGGAAGAAATAAATAATGTCTTTTCTTTTTTTGTTATATTCTTTGAAAATTTAGAAATATATGCTCAAACAGATATATTTAACATAATTATTGTATTACAAAAGCTATCATTTTATGTAAAATCATCATTAAAAAGATATTTTGATAAAAATTTGCATTGTTTAACCGATGAATATAAAAAGAATGATGTTATTTCCACGTCCTTAAAATTTGAAAATTGGTTTTTTTATTTCATATTAAATTTAATTTTATATTGTAAAAAATATAATCAAATCAAAAATATAAATATTTTATCATCTTCAGTACCATTAATACAATTATTAGTCTATTCTATACAATTTACTAATAATGATTTCAAAAGCTTAGCAATTTTTATACTATCATTACTTATTTTACCTTATCCCCAAGCACATAAAACGATATCACCGCTTCTTATGATATTATCAACGTCTTTCGACAAATGTTCCGAAGATATATTACTATCTTCTGTGTCCACACAATCGCTTGGTAGTATTAATAGTTATGATAATTATAACAGCAGTGACATTAATATAAATAATAACACTAACAGCAAAAGTGATAATGAATACGGTACAACTGATGAAGACAATATTAGGAAAAAATATGTAATTAGAAAAAACTTGTTTTATCCTTTAATCACTAGTAAACACGTGAATTTAAGAGTATCAGCTTTGTCGCTTCTATTGAGTTTGCTACTAACAAATGTAATGCTCATTTAAGTGTGCACTTAAATATATATATATATATATACGATTATGTCATGTATGCGCTCTTATGTTCTAATTTGTGTTCTATTTTTTACGTTTGATACACATTTAACGTCCTCTTAATTATTAAAATTTATTACGACTACTACCATAAATAATAGTACTACTAATATTGACTTTTCTCGTTTTTTCTTTTTTTGGTAGGATGTCGTTTTTTTAGACGAAGAAGTATTTGATTTTTTTGTTATCCTAATTAATTGCTCCTTTTTAAGCGTAAAAAAAAAAAAAAAAAAAAAAAAATTGTAACACTTCTTGTTAATAGTGCAACCAAAAATATATACATATATATGTGAAATGTTAGCTATATATGCATAACTATACATACATACATATAAATATATATATATATATAAATATATAGGAATGGAATGATCCCCCAAATGATTTACTATTCGCCATTATTAACGTTTCATTACTTTCTACAGTTTTGAATTTAAAAATTAAATCGTTTTGCTTTAATTTTATATACTCTTTTCGACCATTTTTTTTGAGAAATGTGTTACCTTTAAATAAAAACGAGAAAATAATAATTCACAAATTATTTTTTATGTTATTAGTAAGCATGAACCAACAAACGAACACAAGCAAGCGTATAAATACTCACTTAAATGTATTTGTAGCTATAACATTTTATTGACATACACTAATTTAATGAATTTTATTTTTTTTTATTTTTTTTTTATTTTTAGATTGTCAAAATAAAACCATTATGGTTTGATTTAAAAAATTTCAGCGGAAAAGTAATGATAATATTAATTTTGACATTAACATAAATTGTATAAAGAGAAAATCCGTCTTTATATGTATTTACTTTATATTTATTTACTTTATATGTTTTTATATGGTCATGTTTATATGTGCTTATATAAACATATCTACATAGGCATGTTTATGTGTATATTTTTGCATATTTCTTTTGGGTTAGATTTTAAAAATTTTGATTAACGTTGTCACAAAAAAGGACTTAGATCTCATGACATTTAATTGTATATCCTCTCTTGCTTATGAAGTAATTTTATAATAGCATAATGTATTATCATTGCTCCATTTTTAAGTTTATGCATGTATATATATATTGTTAATGTTTTTGCTTAGATCATCCTAATTTTAACTTATTTTTGCTTTGTATGCTTTTTTTCTTTATTAGGTTTTTATTAAAAATAAAAATGAAAACAATATGAGCAATAACAACAGTGATGGTAAGAATAAAAATGATTAAATTTAACAACATTGTTAAGCATGATCAAACGATAAAATGAAAGAATAAAAAAAGTTATAAAACAAATTAAAAAATATACAGCAGAACACATTTACTTTAACATTTTCCTTTTGTTCATAAGCAAACAAAAATGTTATAGAAAATTTAGAAGAATACTTACAAACGTATAAAAAAAATGTAAAAACTAATGATGATGACATTTATCAAATCACATCTTTTAACAAATTTAAAGGTACAAAACAAAGTGAAGCCGAACTATAACATTTAACTTATACCAAGTTAAAAATGTCTTTTTATTTTTTTTTTTTTTTTTATATATTATAGGTGAACATATTAACTATGATGTAATTTTGGCTATTTTAAATACGACAAGGTTATTGTTGTATAAATAAAATTAAATACAAAAAAGAAAAAACATAAATAAATTAAATAGTAATAATATTAGTAATATATTACTACTACTAGTAGTATATTTAATCATAATAACTAAACGTATAATGCATCTTTAAAAAAAAAAAAGTAAAGTGGTGTAAGACAATGCAAGGTTATGCGAGATTATACGAGGTAATGCAAAATAATGCAAGGAAATACAAGGTAACTTAGCATAAAATATTTATAATAACATGGATTAATAAAATGTTTATTTGTTTTTGTTTTATTTTGTTTGTTTTATTTTGTTTGTTTTATTTTGTTTGTTTTATTTTGTTTGTTTTATTTTGTTTGTTTTATTTTGTTTGTTTTATTTTGTTTGTTTTACATTTTTTGTTTTATATTTTTTGTTTTATACTTTTTGTTTTATATTTTTTGTTTTTTTTTTCCCTATTATTGGTAAAGGTTGAACATGTTAAAAAAAATTAAAAACATAATATATTTATTTGTGAATACGTACACATAAATATTAGTGCATATAATTAGCTGTCATTTATATTGTTGTACATGTCTGTATTAAACTCGTCAATGTTTTCTTCAAACTTTCTTTTACAAGATATAACTTTTTGATATACTATTATAAGAATGAATAGTAATATTAAATTGATTAATCTGTTAAAAAAAATCCAATTAAATTGAACTTAATAAAGTGAAACAAAACCAAATCGAACAAAACAAAATCGAACAATACAAAATTGAATAAACAAAAATTGAATAAACAAAAATTGAATTAAACAAACAAATTGACAACTATTACATAATTATGATTAACAAGTAGTAAACTTACTGAGCATATAGAATGGAAACATTCTCAAGTTCATCATCATCATAATACAAAGAACCGTAAAAAAGTATTAAAAAAAATTCAAAGAAACGAAAATTTATTAATAATTTGCTAAGTCTTACAATTCTTTCATTACTATAATTCCTATACAAGAAGAAAAAAAAAAAAAAAAAAAAAAAAAAAGTAAATATAACCATATGGTGCTATAAATGTACATAAATTAAGTAGAATTTTTTTTTTATTATAAGTCAATTCACATCTGTACACACATCATACATAAATACATTTCCTGCTTTTCACCTATTTGTTGAATGTAATATTATAGATAAAGGAGAAACCAAAATTGATGATATACCAATAATTATATTTTTAAAAATATGCATATCAAAGGCAATACATACGCATATTGTCACAACCTAAATAAAAAAAAAAAAAATATATATATATATATATATAAGTATGTACATATATAAATGCGTATATATATAAGCGTGTACACATCTGAAGTTCACAAAGGTTTATAATTTTCATTTATTTGTTTTAAGTACCTGGGAGAAAATAAAAACGAATATTTTAAAAGGGTTAACGTCATACGTTTCTATGATAAACAGAAACGTTATTACTCTTATTTGTGAGTCGATTAGGTAAAATAAAAATATATAAACTGAATAAAAAAAAAATATATATATATATATATATATATATATACTTATATAGATACACATACACTCATGTACACATGTACGCAGTTCAATTAAAATGTTGTTTTTTTATTCATACGAAGATATTTTTTTGTTTTGCTATCAAACAACTTCTGTAACGGATATGTTCTAAATGTATTTTGTATGTTTAATACAATGGATATTGTAAAAATTATTGCAATTGATAAAGAACAAAATATTCCTCTTATAAAATTTAATATTATTAAAGATTTATCATTGTAGGTATAATCTAATGAACCTTAAAAAAAAAAAAAAAAATATATATATATATATGTATATACATACATATATGTGTACATATATTGATTCGATTTAATTGTTAACTGTATGAGCTTTGTAATATGCAAATCAATGTGGCTAAGCCAGTGATTTGACAAAATATTGCTATGAAGACATGTATGTGTCTGTTTTTATGTCTTTCTGTACATGTATTAAATAATTAACAAACATAAAAGTATTAGTATATTATCATACAACATGCATATTAAAAATACTGAGTAACAATTTTTTTTTTTATTATTACTTTTTATAAAAACACTGTCATATTGATATATAAAAACATCATAACAAATGTATAGAAAAGGAAAATGCGAAAGGGCAACAGACATAAAATGGTACTCTTGGATTTCTTCTGATAAGAATAGCTTGTTATAGTTTTGGTAGCACTATAAAAAAATATATATGTATAAATATATACACGTGCTTTTATATGTTTCTATATATCTGCGATTATGTATACGTATTTGTTCATGAAATTACTTAAAAAGTTATAATTGATATTTTAAATTATCAATTTTTCTCTTTTTTTTTTTTTTTTTTTTTTTTTTTTTTTTTTTTTTTTTTTTTTTTGGTTTTCCTATTTTTGATTACTTGTTTATATAAATGAATTCCAAACAATGAGGAAACAGAAAAGACGTATTTCTTGTCATATACATTTAAGATTGCTAGGTATGACCATAAACATGTTTGTGTTAAAAGAAATAGAAAAGCAGTTATATTATATGAGCTGAAAATCATAAAAGAAAAGAGAAAAAAAAGTTATTTTTATAAAAAATAAACTAGTTTATATATCACTAACGTTGCTAACATATATCATTCTTATTATTGTTATCATTATATACATTTTTTTGCTTTTACCAAATGAAAAACTTTATAGCTAATATAAAAGTAAACAATAAATTTATTATATTAAGTATAACAATTAATGAAATTATAAATTTATTTATTTTAGCATGCTCTTTTTTTGCGCTCGTTTCCAATGTGTTATCACTGTGTATGTTACTTTTTACAATAAACATTTTACTTAAAAAAAAATTAAAATAATAAATTGTGTCATAGGGGCCCTTTTATGTTTTTTCTTTCCTGTATATTTATTGTATCTATTTATTCACCTAAATAGTAAGTTGTATATATGTGTTTACAATAGTAATGATAAGATATACTAAGCTGTATTAATTAATGAATTAACAATAAAAAAAAAAAAAAAAAAGGAGAATATAAAAACAAAAATTGCATAAAAGTTTTTAGTAAAAAAATATTGTCTTTTAATAGCTAGTTTTTGTTCATTTTTTAATTTTTGTTATAGCTTTGTAAGTAATTCCGATAACATAAAAAAAAAATTACTCTTGTGAATTAAAATAAAATAATGTTAACATGTATATATATACATATATATGTACATTATCGCGTGTGATAAACTTTCTACATATTTTCGAATTTCATTATATATATAATTTTTTTTTTTTTTAGAATGAAAACAAAAAAATAAAAAATAAAATAAAAAAAAAAAAAACAAATACAAAAAAGCGAATACGAGGGTTTGAAATGTTAATCTTTAATATGAAAACATAAAAAAAAAAATAAAAAAAATAAAAATGACAATTTTTAGCGAAGCATGGAAAACATAAATTTAAATTCAACTATAAAAAGTTAAATAAATAGTTGATTATATTTATATGATGACAACGTTATATATGTCAAGGTACTAGAAAAATTATAATTATGAATAAGTTATATTTTTATAAATATATAATTATACATGCAAATATATATGAATAAAAGTGCAAATATATTAACTAATAAAAAATTTTCAGGAAAAAACGTTTTTTATGTAATAAATAGATAACATTTTTGTTCGTATAATATGCATATATATTATGCATTTAAAATTGTACATATATATGCATATACATAAAAAAATATATATATACGTATAAATATATTACAATAACGTAAATACAGGTAAATATATAACATTTTTCTCTTTCTCCTCGTAGTTTTAATTTTTTTTTTTTTTTTCCCTTTTTATATATTTAAAAAAGTTGTGTTATTCACATATAAAAAACATCACAAAAAGATAGCCATCACTGCACAGATATAACTTTTTTTTTATTTTTTTTTATTTTGAATTTATTAATGTAAATTAATATAAAAGCTTACCTAATTATTATTAGCAATGTTCTACACATATTATCAATTTATGTAAATATATAGAATTGTTTTATCATGCACTATAAAATTTGATAAACATATTAAAAATAAAAAACAAATTAAATATATTAAGATAAAAAAAAATAAAAGCAAAATTGTTTTATTTGTAAAACCCATTAGCTATTATATAGAGTGTAGTAGTAAATATATATTAAATTTTTTTCTAAAAATGTAGGGCAATTATTATACCTATATAGCCAATAATGTATGCATACATATGTTTGATTGTGTGTACGTTGATTGGTATGTAGAACATTATAAAAGCACAATTTCATTATTTTTACTTATTTCCATAACATAATAATCACTTGTATTAATAATTTGTTTTTCGCATTATATTCTTAGAGTCAATACTTATCAATAAACTAAAGGCGCATATATATAGTTAAATTGTATCAATAAATAAAATTTACACGCTAAGTTAAGCAAATAGCTATAAAATACCTTATGCCCCAATTTTTCTTTTTCCTTTTTTTTTATAATATATATATATATATATATATATAATTTGTTTAACTGTTGGTCAACCTTTGAATGTTTTAAATATGTCATAAATTTATCTAGACATTTTTTACAACTTCTTTTTTAAATTTATCGATGATAAAAAAAAAAAAAAAAAAAAAAAAAACTGGTTTTATTTAATTTTTATTATTTATCCATACATACAAGTGTTATTTTTTCATAATGATGAATTAAAAATAGTTTTAATAAATTAATAATTATAACATAAAGTGGAAAAATTACAAATACGAATTTAGATTAATTCACATCAATTAAGAAAAAAAAAAATATTAATTTTTTAACTAAGTAATAAGAAAACATATAATATGGAAAAAATACATCAATAATTTTTTTCCATCTTACTAAAAAAAGTAAAAAAAAAAAAAATGAAGACAAAAAAAACCTTTACCCTGTAAATATTATATACATATCAACATGATTGAGGTTATAATCATCAGCATATTAACAAATTTATGTATATATATAAATAAAGATATAAAGATATAAAGATGGTTAAAAGAGGAAAGTAACTTAATGCAACATAAACTTTAAAACCATTAATAAATACAGATTTTAAAATATATAAAAAGAAAAAAAAAAGAAATCTATAAAGCCTAAAAATATTATCGTAAAATATATATGTATATGTGTATAATATCTTAATTAAATGTGCATTAATTAATTATTTTTGAAAAATCATATTAACATATATATGCATGTTTCATGGAAATAAAAATAGATGTGGCTAGACTCAATACCAAAAAAAGTGAACATAATATTTTAATTAACAAACTGTGCTTTATAAAGTATTTCAGTTGGTTCCCTTTTAAAATTGTACCAATTACAAATCCTATAAAAAAATATATATATATATATATATATATATATATATAAATATATAAATAAATCCATATATATACATGTGTATATATAAATGTGTATATGCTAAATGCTGCGTAAAATAAATAAATGATTAAAGTTATTACCTCCCGTGAAACCAAAAAAATGACTATAAATATTAATGCTGGTGGTATTTAAGGTATATTTAAGAAAAAGTAACAAAAGAAAAAAACAAAATAAATGTACACTAATACCAATTTTATCTACATTAAAATTAGTCATTAGTATAACTTCAGAAAAAAACATGCCAATAATTCCTGCTGAACTAGAACTACTTTCTGTTGTTGATAAGCAGTACGTTAAAGGGAAAGATAATACTATTCCATATATACCTAAAAAAAAGAAAATGCGTATACATTTGTGTATATTATATATATATATATATATATATCCACAGTTGTATATAAGCATATACATGTGATCAATTTCATTTAACAGAATTTGACATTTATTTTTTTTTAAAGCATAAATAATGTCTATTTTTTATCTTATTTTTTTTTGTTTTTTTCAACATCCTTTCGTTTTCTTATTTTTACCTGTAAATATATACACTAAAAAAATAATACATGTTCCATATATATATTCCAATAAAAACCCGATGGTTAGTTGGACATATGTATTTGCACAAATGTGATTAAAATTGGAATGTAAAAAAAGTGCTGTGAATAGACGATAAAATTCCCTTTTTTTCAAAATGTTATGTGGGTAATTGCTTCCAAAATTATTTAATGAGTCATCTATAAAAAGAATAACAAAAAAAAGAAGTTACGAAATGAAAAAAACAAATAAGTCAGCAAAAAGAAAAAACAAAAAAAGGAAAACATAACATGTTTATTAATACGCAAACATATGAAATATTCAGTTTTATAAACTTAAAATAGCGCTTTATAAAACTCAAATGATTGTTGGTAAAAAAGTTTAAATGTGATAAATGTAAACAAGATTAATGTATGTATGATCAATACATGAAATGAATATATATTAGCATTTGCGTACATGTATATATATATATATATATATATATATATATATAAGAATGGAAGTATACAGTTAAAATACTACCTTTTATACACCAACCATATTTTATATTATTTTATAAAAAAAAAAAAAAAATGACGAAATATGATTGTTTTTTTTAACGATTTTACCTGAAAGGGTTAAATACAAATCACGTTTCAAAGATATAAGCAGAATAAATATTATCCACTGAATAAAAGTAACATATAATATCATACTGTACAAAGAAAATTGAGGAAATATCCTACATATAATTTTTATAATTTTATTTTCTTTATTATTATCAATAAATATTTTTTCATCTTCTATATTTTCTAAATCATTTTTATAAATAGTTTTATAAAAGTGGTCATTAAATTCTCCATTTTCACATACTGAATAATTTTGATTTACAAAAATAATAATTTTTTCTTTTTTTTTGTTAGTTTTATTTTGTCCAAATAACATATATTTGCGTTTACAAAAAATAAAACTTTTATTTCTGTTGCTTCGTTTTTTAATTTTATATTCTTGTTCTACTGTATTTTCATAATTTTTTTGACGTGCAAAGTCTTTCAGTTTTTGTTTATCTTGAACATCATTTAATCCATTTATATGTGTTTGTTCAAAGTTTTTTTCTTTACAATACTGGTTATGCTGTAGTGATGTACAATTACCATCAACTTTTGATATATTATCATTCTTAATAAAGTCGGTATTATTGTTATTGTTGCTAATGTTGTTAACATTACTAGTGTCGTTAACATTGTTAGTGTCATTAACATTGCTTGTGTCTTTAACATTGCTAGTGTCTTTAACATTGCTAGTGTCATTAACATTACTAATATCCTTATAATTATTGCCACTATTGTTGTTATCACTTTCATTAATGTCTAATATATAAGAGTTTAATGATTTTTTTGTATTATTAACATATTTATCAGTTAAAGCAGTTGTATCTCTAAGTTTTAATCTTATTTTTTTTTTGCTGACAATTTTTTTACCATTTTTAAAATAAAAAGTTTTTTTTTCTTTTTCACGTAAATAAATTAAAAAAGGTTCATTGTCTGTACATATACTACTCCTACTTACATTTTTTTTTTTTTGTTCATTTACTAATATAGACATATATGCTTTTTTATTGGTTTTTTCCAAATTATTTTTTTTACTAATTTTATTATTTACTTTTAATAAAGTATTATCATGAATATATAATGACAAATCTTCAGGTGTGCTATTCAATTTGGTTTTGATTTTTTTTAAACGAACACTAAAGCGTCTTGGTTTTTTAAAAATGTGTTTACTATCACTGTTTTTCTCTGTATTTTCAACATTTTGTATTTTTAAAATAGGTGTATTACTATTTATGTTAGTTGCCATCTCAAATCCATTTTTATTGTATTTACTAGTTTTATTCGTTTGAGAAGTATCATAATTTTTACCATTAGAATAACTATCTTTTTCTTCTTGTGCTTCTTTTTTAATATCTACAGTTCCTTTATCATTAATAATATTTTTATCAGTTTTCCCGATATTTAAATTCGTGTTACTATCTTTTGATAATTCATCACTATTATCCTTATCTTTGTTTTTTACACCATAATTATTACCATCTTGATTTTTATAATCGTCGATATTTTTCTTATCATCTACATTTTCTTTTTTATTTTTCAATTCTAAAAACTCCTTTTCATTTAAATCTGTTTGCTTTTCTTCCATTATAGTATCAAATAAAAAAAAATATATACATATACATATATTTATATATATACATAGGCACTTATATGCATAACCTTTTCAATTATTTTATTATTATTATCATATTATACACATATATATATATATATAATTTTTTTTTTCTTATGTTACACTGTTTTCGTTTCTTTATGTTGCAAAATACAAAAAAAAAAATAAAATTAACGATTCTTGTCAAGTCGGCATGGTAAAAAGGTGTATAACACAATATACCACCTTGGTTGAATATAATTACAATAACTATTTAAAATACAAAAAATTAAAAATAAAATATTATAAATTATCCTAATAGTTCATTATATTTAAACTATTAGATTAACATGAAACCCTCATTTCATGCATATTTTTTTCTTTTTTCATAATATATATAATTAATTACTTCCTTGTATTAATTAAGTACCATTATATATATATTAAAATATACTAACTAAAATAAAATTTGTAAATTTGCAAAATAGAATATAGGTATAAAAATATATACGTATTAAAATGTACGCAACAAAATGTAGGTATACAAATATACTCATTAAAATATTTATTTTAAAAAGCTTTAATTTTTGTACATTAAAAATATGTTTTCACGAGCATCTAAAATATATAAATATATACACTAACATGTACGTGTAATGTCTGTGTGCACATATATATATATATATATATATATATATATATGTTTATTTATTTATTAGTTTAATCATTTATTCATTACGTTTTTTATTAATTTCGTGTAAAAACATACATTGTAAGAATACTAAAAAAAATGGGCATTACAAATATAAAGTCTTAATGTATATATACATATATTTATGTTTATCTAGTAATATTTCGTTTTTTTTCTTCTTATTTTTTCCTGTTTTTAACTTATGTATATATAAAATATATATATTTACTCTCTCTTTTTTTCTCTCTATTTCTATCTACATATATATAAGTACTTTATATACGTATATATATGTACGTTGATTTTTAGATGTTTGCTAAATTCATATAATTTATTTTTTCTTATAAATTTAAATAATAATGAATTATTTTTAAAAATGTACTTATTCCTAAAGTAGTGAAACGTTCTTTTTTTAAGTTTATTATAATTACTAAACTTTAAGGATTTATGTATAAAATTAAAGTAATGAAAATTTTTTTAAATGTATACCAAAACAATGGTTTTAAATATATTTGTAAATAATGATATTCAAAACTATAAAATTTTAGTCAAAACAGATAAGTAGAGAAAGAAAAAAAAAAAAAAAAAATTAAAGAACAATTTAAATTGTGACAAGTTAGAGAAAAAAAAAAAAAAAAAAAAAAAAAAAAAAAAAAAAAAAAAAAAAAAAAAAAAAAAAAAAAAAAAAAAAAAAAAAAAAAAAAAAATTTAAAAAAAAAAAAAAAAAAAAAAAAAAAAAAAAAAAAAAAAAAAAAAAATAAAAAAAAAAAAAAAAAAAAAAAAAAAAAAAAAAAAAAAAAAAAAAAAGAAAAAAAAAAAAAAAAAAAAAAAAAAAAAAAAAAAAAAAAAAAAAAAATTAATAAATGAAAAAAATAAATAAAATTGAAAAGATAGAATAAATAAATGGGTATATGAATATATGGATAAGTAAATAAATGAATAATAGTAACAAGAATAAAAAAATAAAAAAAAAAAGCCGTTCTGATGTATAAAAATAACAACAAAATCTATTTATCTTGAAAGGCTTTTTTTTTTCTTGTTGCTTTTTTTATTTATTTTATTTTTTTTAATTTCAATTGTATATAAATATATAATACAAATATATATGTATGTAAATTTAAAATAAAAGCATTAATACTGTAGTAAAATTGTAT
>CABPSV020000597.1:0-5000 GCA_902459845.2 Hepatocystis sp. ex Piliocolobus tephrosceles
TTTTTTTTTTTTTTTTTTTTTTTTTTTTTTTTTTTTTTTTTTTTTTTTTTTTTTTTTTTTTTTTTTTTTTAAACATATATGCACTCTATAAATAACTTTTTGCGTGATTTTTTTTTTTTTTTCTATTTCCATTATAATTAATTATTATTATTTATTTTTTTTTTTTTTTATTTAGTTATTATTTTTAAGTACATAATATATATTTATGTTCGGTCTTTTTAGTTAAATCAGTTTTAGTAAATGCCATCAATTTATAACAAGTAGGTAAGTATATATACATATATTATACATATATATATGTGTATATATGTGTATATAAGTTGACACACGAATGAGCAAATAAAAAAAAAAAAAAAAAGTGATGTATATATTTTAAGTAATATTAAAAAAAAAAAAAAAAAAAAAAAAAAAAAAAGGGACTTCACATACAGCTTCCATTAGCATAGGTATTTACATATAACATATTTAAATTATATAAATATACATAGTTTATAGTTATGTTTTAATATTCTACTAATCAGTACTGTCTATCTAGTGCCTTAATTGATTACACACTATTTTTTCCAATCAATAATCTACATTCGTAAGTAGTGTATATATATATATATATATATTTTTACGTACATTCGATTTTTCGCTAACTAGTTTTTTTTAAAAAAAACACAACTTAAAAAGGGATTTAAAAAAATACATACCGTTTCGCTTTTTATACATTTTTTTTAGGTTATCATACCATACATATATATGTGTGCTCATCTATGTATATATTAATTTTAATAGAAAAAATATACAGTCAAATTTATCGAAATAAGACATAAAAAAAAAAAAAAAAAAAATCAAAAGGCACTGTTAGCATTGTAGCATTGCAACATTGCAACATTGCAACATTGCGACATTGCAATATTCCACCATTCCACCTTGCAGTATTAGCAATATCACGCTTTTTAATCGAGTGTACCATCTAACTTTACAGTTTGTATAAAAAGCACATATGTGTTAGTTATATATGTATGTATGCATGTATGCATCTACGTATGTATAGTATTTATTTTTATTCTATTTTCATAACATAAGAAACTTTGTTTTCTTTTTAGAGTTGTGTGTGTGTGTGTACCTATTACATAAAAACTTATATAAGATATACGTAATCCCATGTACAGATACATATAAGTTTTTATAAAATGCATATGTGAATCTTTTTTTTTTTTTTTTTTATTAATTATTTTAATTATTTAACTATTTAATTATTTAACTATTTAATTATTTAACTATTTAATTATTTAACTATTTAATTATTTTTATTTTGTTTGATGTATTAATAAAAATACGATTAAATTTAAAACGAAAAGAGTAACAAACATACGAACAAGAACAACAATGGAAAAAGAGTTAGTTGTAGATTCATACATCGGATTTAATGGTAGAATATCAAATAATCTAATATTAGTTAAACAAGAAAAAAATATTAATACAGAGGAGTACATAAAAAAAATAAAAAGTATAGAACAAGAAGAACTACTAGAAAATGAAAAAAAAAAAAAATTGAAAAGTGTTTATTCCAACTTGAAACATATCGAAGTAAATCATAATTTTTATGAATTAAAAAAAGAAGAGTTAACATATAATTTTTTTATGATATATGCTATTGGTACTAATATAATAAAAGAAGATATTGTTAAAAATGATAGAACTATTTTTAAAACGGATGATAATAAAATAACTAAGTTATATGTTGATAAAAGTAATAAATATATTTGTTGTTGTAAAGAAAATAAAATTACATCTAATATTTTTATATTTGAGTTTGAAAACCAAAATGTAAATCAAAAACCACCTATAGTTCTATCACTTCATAAATTTAAAACTGCAGATATATCTATAAGTTGTGATGGTAAATATTTACTTTCTTCTGGTGCAGAAGACGATAAGCAAATATTTTTAACTCAGATAGAAAATCAAAAGTTTATATATAAATCAGCATCAGAATACCCATGTACAAATATATCATTTTTTCACAAAACAAATAATTTTATAATAGGTTAGTTTTAGGATATTAGTATGTGTATAAGAGAAGTGCACTGACTTCTTTTTAAAAGTTTGTTTTTTAGTGTTTTTTAGTGTTTTTTTTTTTTTTTTTTTTTTTTTTTTGTCCCTTTGCTAAATTGCTTATCCACTTATTTATTCACTCATTTATTTACTTATTTATCCACTTATTTATCCACTTATTTATCCACTCATGTATTCATTTATTTATTCACTTATTTATTCACTTATTTATTCACTTATTTATTAACTCATTCACCAACTCATTTATTTTATTTTTTTTTTTTTTTTAAGCAAAACTAAATAGTATAAAAATATGTTATTATGATTTTTCCAAAAAATTGATAAGTGAAGAAGAAATAAACATGTCTATATATAAAAGACAATTTTTATGTCTTGAATTGAAAGAAAATGATGAATATGCTTATTTAGGCACAACTACCGGTAACACATTCGATATAGGCATCTTATTACATAACATATAAATATGCATTAACACATAGACATATACAACAATACTTGTATAAGTACATACATACACACACATGTACACATACGAGTAAAAAAAAAAAATTATGTTTAAAAATAAGCACAGGTGATGTACTAATAATAAACATAAAATTTAAAATACTCGAAAGAATAATTCCGGAGGGTTATTTGTTCAGCAACGGCATAAATGTTGTGAAAATTTTGGATGATGACACTATTTTGACAGGTTAAAAAAAAAAAAAAAAAAAAAAATTAAAAATTAAAAATTAATAATTAAAAATTAAAAATTAATAAATAAATTAAATAGATACATACATATATGTAGGTAAACATATGTAAGTAAACATATGTAAGTAAATATATATATATATATGGACCAAATTGAGACGGTACAACGACATATGTTTCGAATTGATTACTTGTACATATAACTAATACGAACGCACAAATAGAGGTATTCATGTATGTATATATTTATGTGCACTTGCATTTTTTTTTTTTTTTTTTTTTTTTTTATACTCTAAAAGGTAGCGGGGATGGCTATGTAAGCCTATTAAATGTTACAGAAAAAAAGATTATAAAAAAAAAAAAGCTGTATGGTTCTATAAATTCTATTGAGATGAGAAATCAATCTACTTTATTCATAAGTGTATTTGAAAATATTATATATGTGATGGAAATGAATAACAACAACTATTATATATTATCATTATTACATAACAGTTATATAAGTGATTTATGTTTTCCTTATAATTATAATTATGTTATGTATACATGTTGTTATAATAGTATTATGGCTTGGCAATTTTACGATAAAAAAGCAATATATTTAAGAAATATGGATAAAAAAAAGTTTGTATATTATGATAAAAAATTTTTAAATATACCAATAGAAAAATCTAAAAAAATATGTAAATTACATGAATTACATAATAAAAATGTTAATAATTCGATTGAAAAAAAACAAAATAATAATATAGATATAAATAAGTTGGAAGCAAAAAATAAAAATTTAACTTGTTACAGTATAGATATAACAAAAGATGGAAAATATGTTGCTTTATCGGTACATAGTAGCATATATCTATTAACATCCAGATATATGAAAACAGTCGCGTCTATTTTAAATTCTCATTATGATTTTTGTAACATTCTTATATTTTATAATGGGTACGATTTAATCACAGCTGGCAATCATGGAGATATAAAAATATGGAAATATCAGAAAAACCAATACATTAATATTCATGCAGTTAATTTGCACTCAGAGAAAGTTAACAAAATTATTCTTTACAATGATAAATATGTAAACACACACAAAAAAAAAAAAAAAAAAAAAAAAAAAAAACAACTTCAAATTATTACCATTGCATCATTGCCACTATATTATTACCACTGTATTTTTAAGGGCTCATTTTATTATGTGTTACATCGGAGGTGTATATATATATAAATTTATGCATGAACTTTTATGTGAATACTAGATTATGTATTTTGTATGTACAAATTTGACCATACTCATTTATCCGTTATATACATACATACATGTATATATATATATACACCCACTTATTTATATACAGATATGCACTTCCGGGGATGACGGTTTAATAACGATATATAACCATGAAGAAAAAGCAATAGTTAAAAGAGTTTTAGATTTAAACAATACAAGATACAAACAAATCGCTTTAAACAAAAAATACGATATAATGTTATGCTGTGGAAATAATAACATTTTTATGTACTATGATTTAGTTAAATATAATATTGTGAAACATTTTTATTATTCTCCGTTTCACACTGTCCATTCGGTTGACATTGAAAGTAACGGAAACTATTTTATAACAGGTAGGTTTATGCTTTTAATGACATAAAAAGAAAAGTGTTAGTTTATTCGGTTGAGTATTCACGCGAATATTTACAGAATATTAGTATATACATTATTATATGTATTTATTTATTTATATATATATTTATTTTTTTTTTTTTTTTTTTTCTTTTTTTTTTTTATGTCTGCATTTTTATTTGCATAAAAGTAACCTTTATACATTAAAATAAACCTAAATGTACATCCATTAATTTACATTTATCGCTGCACATTACTTTTACAATTTAGGATCTGACGACGGCAAGATAAGACTATATCTATTCAAAACTTGCACATGCCTATATATAGGTACCAAACTATTCCTTATTATTTCTATTACTACTATTATGATAATAAAAAAAAATTAATATTAAATTACGTTAAGTAAATTTTATATGGCATTACAAAATGTGTATATATATATATGTACATATATACACCCATATATCCTTTTTACATGGTATAATTTTCTTTATATTTTTAGGAAATGCTCATAACGCTTCCATAAATAAATGTCTTTTTACATTTGACAATCACTTTATTATTTCAACATCGAAAGATGAAAGTAAGTTGATATATAAAAATTTTAATAAGAAAA
>CABPSV020000598.1:0-12583 GCA_902459845.2 Hepatocystis sp. ex Piliocolobus tephrosceles
TAAAAACAGATACTGCAACTACTACGGCAGCAACTACTACGGCAGCAACTACTACGGAAGCAACTACTACGGCAGCAACTACTACGGAAGCAACTACTACGGAAGCAACTACTACGGATACTACTAACGATTGTGAAAATGGCATTACCGATGAAGCGAATCAAAAATGTAATACTTCCATTTTTAATAAAACAACAGATGAATCATTATCTCCCATACAAATAAAAATAAACAAAATTAATTCAGATGACAAGTCATGTGATTACACTGTGGAAGATGATGAAGTAACACCATTTTATAAAGAATATGTTAAAGAAATTCAAAAGAAAATTATACAGTATTGTGAACTAGAATTTGAAGCATTATGGAAAGAAACTAGAAGAACTAAAACACCCATATCAAAAGCAACTAATATATTATCTCAAAAAATTAGTGAACTTAAAAAAGATATATTATCATCTGATACATTATGTACTGATTATAATTTAATAAAAAGAGTTTTACAAGATGTAATACCACCAACTCTACTTAAAGTTGTAACATTTGAAGAAATATTTGAAAGAGTTCCACATGTTTATTTAGGATCTCTTTTCGCTGCATCATTAGCATCCAACTATTACTATTCACAACAGTTCTTAAGCAATTTATCTGTTTTCAATTTTTTTGAATATATACAGAAGTTGCAAAGTGAGTGTAAAAACTAAGTTTTTTTTTTTTTTTTTATGTTGGTTTTTTCGTTGGTTGAGACGGGTTTACCAAAATCAATTATGGTGACACTAGTTGTGTATATGTCAAACTTAGTTTACTAAACAATGGTAATAACATTACCCTTATCATAACATTACCCTTATCATAACATTACCCTTATCATAACGTGTTTGTGAAAAAAAAAAAAAAAAAAAAAAACACTACCTTTTGAACATATATATACGCAATACATATGTATGTATATACACAAATCCTGTGTGATTTGCATTGAAATTGTTTGTGTGTGTTTTTTTTTTTTTTTTTTTTTTTCTTTTTTCCCTTCTTATTCAATTTATTATTTATTCTATTTAATTATTCTATTTATTTTTTCTATTTATTTTTTCTATTTATTTTTTCTATTTATTTATTCAATTTATTATTTATTCTATTTAATATAATTGTATTAACATGTTATGTTATTTTATACAAATGTTATATTAACAAACGAAACACTAAAATTTGAACAATAATATATACACACGTTAATGTATATACATATATAATTAAAAAAAAAAATAAAATGTAAAAAATGTAAAAATATAAAATAAAAATGTTAAACACATATACAAAGACACGAAACGGAAGTGTAGTCTTTTATTTCTTCTTGTCCATAAAAATGAAATTTATAAAGTGAAATAAAATAAGATAAAAAATAAGATAAAAAATAAGATAAAAAATAAGTAAAAAAATAAGATAAAAAATAAGATAAAAAATAAGATAAAAAATAAGATAAAAAATAAGATAAAAAATAAGATAAAAAATAAGTAAAAAAATAAGATAAAAAATAAGATAAAAAATAAGATAAAAAATAAGTAAAAAAATAAGATAAAAAATAAGTAAAAAAATAAGATAAAAAATAAAATAAAAAATAAGTAAAAAAATAAGATAAAAAATAAGATAAAAAATAAGATAAAAAATAAGTAAAAAAATAAGATAAAAAATAAGTAAAAAAATAAGATAAAAAATAAAATAAAAAATAAGTAAAAAAATAAAATAAAAAATAAGATAAAAAATAAAGTAAAAAAAGTTAATTTTTATAACAAATCGCATTAGCTAACCACGTGAAAACACGCATCAAAACACGAACTGGGCACATGTAATATGTTGCTACATTATTTTGTTAAAAGTCAAACATCCAAAAAAAAAAAAAAAAAAAACACCTAAATGAATAGGACATAAAACATAGCTCAAATGCAATAATACAATAATTGAAAAAAATAAAATAAAAAAAAATACAATATTAACAAATAAATATTAAATAGAGCCCGAATAAAAAAATAAAAATAAAAAAAAATGAAGCAGAATGAAACAAAATGGAGCCAAATGAAGCAAAGTGAAACTAAAAAAAGTAACTCACCACATGCCACTTAACATTTTTTTTTTTTTTATTTATTTATTTTTTTTTTTTTTTTTTTGGGGGAGGGGTTTCTCAATTTTAACACAGTATATTTTATACATCAAATTGTGTACATATGTACAATTGTGTGTATATATATATCAATGTATATGATCAGTGTATATATCAGTGTATATGAATGTGTATGTTTACATCTGTTTTATTTATATGAACACATCTTTATAAAATACCAACGAAAAAAAAGAAAAAATGTTTATCTATGCGCTTAGGAAGCAAACATAAAAATAAGAGATAATATTTAATCATCAGAGAAAAAATGTATAAGATATAAAATGAAAATTATAATTCATAAAAAAATTACGTAAAAGTAAAAATACAAATACAAGATCAGGTTGGAAATCAAATGGGGGATCAAATAAAACATCAAATAAAAGCGTAAAAATATATATAAATATTTATATATAAATATTTATATATATATATATATATATATATATATATGTATCATTACTTTATACCAAAAATATAATATGTTCAAAATAAAACGAATGTAAAAAATAAGGTCGTATCAAACATGACTGTATAAAAATAAAGGCAATATGTCAAATATGAGTAAAAAATATATAACAGGTATGTTGGACATATGTATATGTACATACGCATATATGTATGTATTATATATACATAAATGATTTCATTTTTTACTTTTTTTATTCATTTCATACTTCAGCTGTACTGCTAAATCTCTTGCAGCATTGAATCCATAAATGCGTGGTGAAAAACCCCTGGTCTTTCTTTTATCATTTTCCATGTACATAACTCTCCACAGTCTTCTGTTTGTATCATACCTAAAATGGAAGTGACAAAAAAAAAAAAAAAAAAAAAAAAAAAAAAAAAAAAAAAAAAAAAAAAGGAAAGGAAAGATATAAGTAACACTTGCTTTTGTTATGTATGCATATAAATATGTATATATGTATAAATAGGTATATATGCATATATGTATAAATAGGTATATATGCATATATGTATAAATAGGTATTGATGCATATATGTATAAATAGGTATTGATGCATATATGTATAAATAGGTATTGATGCATATATGTATAAAACTTACCACACCCCGGATACTTTTTCGCCGTTTTCATTGTAAGCACCTGTTTGTATTTTCCCTTCACCTACTGATAACTCCCTCACTTTTCTTATAATTGTTTTTTTGTCATTTTCAGTCGATACATTAGCATCTAATATTTCATTTTGTATAATATTGCTTTCAAGTGTTTTGTTAGGCATATATAAAACATTATTTTTGTTACTGTTATCAGCCATGCCATTACCACCATTACCACCATTACCACCATTACCACCATTACCACCATTACCACCATTACCACCATTACCACCATTACCACCATTACCACCATTACTATTACCACTGTTATTATTATGACTAGTGTCATTTTTATTATTATTTTTAGTATGATCAGGTAAATCCATTTTTAACGTACTTTTTTTAGGTTTTCTTCCCTTTCTTTTTTTAACAATTGTATTTAAATTTTGCGTATTTGTATAATTTTCAAATGTAGTATTATTATTATTATTATTATTATTATTGTCTGACAATATTTTTTTAAATATAATATTATTATTATTATTATTACATGCTTTATCATCGTTATTATTAGCACTACTATTATTATTGTTATTATTAGAACGCGTGATATTATTATCTTTATATTGAACTTTATCGTTTGAAAATTTTGTTGTTGTCATGTTTTTAAATGATTTATTATATGTACCTTTACGTTCATCTATTATCGTATTTTTCAAATTGTTATTATTACTACTATTAATATTACTACTATTAATATTACTACTATTAATATTACTACTATTAATATTACTACTATTAATATTACTACTATTAATATTACTACTATTAATATTACTACTATTATTATTACCACTGTTATTATTACCACTATTATTATTACTACTATTATTATTACCACTATTATTATTACTACTATTATTATTGCTACTATTATTATTGCTACTATTATTATTACTACCACTATTATTATCAATATTACGAAATTTTGTTTCATATGTGTTGTTGTCAACATTGTAAATTATTTTGTCATTTTCACTACCATTGCCTTTTCCACTACCACTATCTTTTCCACTACCATTGCCACTGCCTCCTGTCTGTTTCATTATTTTCGTATTTTTATTTGAGTTTTTTTTTTTTTTTAATTTTGTTTTATTTTCACTATTAAATAAACTGTTAGATTTATCATGATTTAAATTAGTATTAAATTTATTGTTATTTTTAATAATATACTGTGGTTGGTTTTCTTTATCCTGACTTAAATTATTATTAATATTTTTTTTATTAATCAAAGTATTGTCATTAATAGTCATTAAATTTGTATTTACTTTAATATTGTTATAATCATCATATGTATGTATTCTATTTATGTATTCAGTTGGATATTCTTTCATTTGTTTATTTTGTGTTAAACTGTTTGTTAAATTGTTTGTTAAATTGTTTGTTAAATTGTTTGTTAAATTGTTTGTTAAATTGTTTGTTAAATTGTTTGTTAAATTGTTTGTTAAACTGTTTGTTAAATTGTTTGTTAAATTGTTTGTTAAACTGTTTGTAAAATTGTTTGTTAAATTGTTTGTTAAACTGTTTGTAAAATTGTTTGTTAAATTGTTTGTTAAACTGTTTGTAAAATTGTTTGTTAAACTGTTTGTAAAATTGTTTGTCAAACTGTTTGTTGGAGTATTTGTCAAACTGTTTGTTGGAGTATTACTATTTGTTACATTGTTAATACTTTCATTAACATATTGTAAAGATGTTTTTTTTTCCGATATATTTACATTAAATTGATTTTGTACACATATATTCAAACTATGTTTTACATTATTTATAAAGTTTCCATACTTTCCTCTTTCATTTATTACATTATAATCTTCACTTAAATTTTTTTTATTTATGTTATTATTATCATTTTTGTTCATATTATTTTCATTTAATATAGAAGTAGGACCAATATTTGTATCATTTATGTGATGTTTTATTTTTACATCTGACATTTTTATTAATTTATTATTAACACTGTTCATAGGTTCTCTATTTGAGAAATTAAAAGTAATGTTATCAACAACATCACTACCTTCAATGTAGTTACTACTTCCTTCACTATTACTTACTCTATGTATGTTACCTCTACTGTTATAATTGTTGTCATTACTTGAAGCATTTTCATTATAACTACCATTATTGTTACTACTATATTTTTTATTATTTTCATTATTTATGTATTGGTCATAATTATTATATTTTATTTTTAATTCGGAGTTCTCTTTATATATGTCAATATTATTTCCGTTTTTATCTTTTCCAATACAGTTACTAATGTTGTGACTACAGTTGTTACTACAACTGTTATTAATGTTGCACTCGTTGGAAGATGCTCTGGTTGTGTTATTATTCTTAATATAAGTTGCATCCATAATACCGCTATTATTATACCTACTACCACCATTACAAACATTACTACTACTGCTACTATTACTACTATTATTATTTATACTATTATTATTTATACTATTATTATTTATACTATTAAAAAAATAATTGACATTTTTCATGTTATTGTCATTTATACCACTCGAATTTGTATTTATTTTTACATCTATTTTATTATTATTATTATTATTATTAAACGGATTAAATAAAAAATTATTTGTAACAAGATGTTGATCTGTCATATCATTAACATTATTCCTTTGTACATTTCCATCCATTCTATCACTTTTATATGGTGTTTGATTACCAGTCTTTATATTCATGTAACAACCTTCAGTTACATTGCTATTACTTCTTATCATACTATCACCCGTATTAATACTATTATTTACGATTTCGTTATTATTTACATTTTTTTTATTACTTGCAGTTTGGTTATTACTTACGGTTTGGGAACTGCCACCAATGTTAATACTATTACTACTACTAATGCTACAAACATTCCTATTATTATTATTATTATTATAACCATCCACATCACATTTATTTTCAAAACTTGTAACATCTACCTTACCACTAGTTGCATTGTTATATACTCCATATAAATTACACATATTATCTCCATCGTGTCCCATCATGTGTTTTTTTTCATTTTTTTCATTTAAGTTATATTTACTTGTATTATTACTGCCACTATTACATCTTATAATGTTGTTACTAAAATTTGTAGCATCACTACCACCACTTATTATTCTTTTTGTTATTGTATTATTTTGTTTTGAAATATTTTTTCCTTTCCTGTTAAAACTTATTTCTTCATTAATGTTTAACTCATTGTTGTTCAACACATTGTATTTTCTTTTTTTATCGTCCCTATCATTATTACTACTACTACTACTACTATTGTTACTACTACTGTTACTACTTTTACGATTGCCTTCTCCATCATTATTATAATTAATATAAGAGTTAAACGAATTGTCAGATTCCTTTATATATCTTTTCTCATCAACATTATTTAAACTTTGACTTAATTTTTTATTTCTATTCTTTTCCAGTTCATTTTGTTTCAAAATATCCTCTTTACTCAAACCTAAACAAGTATAATAACTTGTATTATGTTCTTTTGTACAATTTGTAACTTTATTTACGCTTATAGGTGATACAATATTGAATAGATTTTTATTTTCTTCTGTTTGTAACTTTTGTTGATCTGATATACAATTTTTATTTTTTATTCGTTTTAATTTATTTAATTCATTGGAGTTCATAAGGTTCAGTTCAATGATATTATTTTCAAAATTAATATTGTCACTATTTTTCTTTATGTTTATCATATTATTACTATTACTGTTACTGTTACTGTTACTGTTACTACTACTATTAGGTACAGTTGTTATAATTGTTTTTTTTATATTTGCAGAACTTTGTTCATTAATAACATTCGTTGTGATTTTATTACTCGAAATGACATTACCATCTTTCGAATTAATCAAACAGTTACCATACAAATTGTTCCTATTATCACTAATATTATTATTGTTACTACTATAATTACTGTCACTGTTATTATTAATCGTAGTAACATTACTATTGCAACTATGTTCTTTTATATTAGTTATACCCAAAAATGTTTTATGTATGTTATTATTTGATATATAATTAACCATTTTTTTTTCTAAATTTTTCATGTAGTTTACATCATTTTTTATTTTATTTGGTTTTTCTTCTTTATTACATTCATTTGTATGACCAGTAATAATATTATTTTCCATTTTATTATATTTTTGTATGGGACTATTTTCACTTTGCTTAAAGAGGTCGTCCATATGTATATTATTTCTAATGCTACCACTACTACTATTATTATTATTATTATTATTATTATTACTGTTGCTATTTGTACAGTTATTACATCCATTATTACCACTACTATTATTACCACTACTTCCATTATTGCATTCACCATTATTACTATTACTGTTATTACTATTACTGTTATTATTACCACCATTTTCATTATTTCCATTATTTTCATTATTTTCATTATTATCATCACTATCACTGTGTTTTTTGTTATTACTGTGTTCAAATGTACAAATATCACCACATTCAACTACATGTTTCTTCTTTTTATCAATACTAATACTATTACTACTTCCATTACCAGTTTGATCCTTTTTACCTGAACGTTCATGTTCATTCTTATTTTCACCAAAACCATTACCAAAACTATTACCAAAACTATTACCAAAACCATTACCAAAACCATTACCAAAACCATTACCAAAACCATTACCAAAACCATTACCAAAACCATTACCATTACTATTAGTGGTAGTAGTAGAAGTAGTAGGAGTAGTAGTAGATATATCATTTAGATTATCATTTTTATTTTTTTTTTTATTATTTTTTTTAACAGTTGCTTTTTTCAAAGTTTTTTTTTTTATTGTTGTTTTTTTAATTTTTGTTTTACTATTTTTAATAATTTCATTACAATAGTTGTTTGTGTTATTGTTTATAAAAAATGTGTTACTTCCATTATTCATTTGAATAGTATTTTCCATTTCATTCACACCCAACATATTATTATTGTTAATATAATTTTTACCAAATTGATATACACTACTATTATTTCCACAAACATTATTATCATATATTTTCATACTATTCTGAGAAATATTAGTTTGATTTATATTACTTTGTTGAACCATTCTTTTGTTAAAATTTTCGTTTTGTATAAAACAATTTTTTTTACTATTATCTCCAACCATATAGTTATAACCGTTACTATTACTGTTGGTATTACTATTGGTATTACTACTTGGATTAGTATTAACATTAGTGTTAACAGTATTGACAGTATTGACAGTATTGACAGTATTGACAGTGTTGACAGTATTGACAGAAGAAGGTGTATTTATATTACTATAAATTAGGGGAGTTACATGCATTTCGTTATTTTTGTTCATATTATTATTATTATTATTATTATTATTATTATTATTATTATTATTTATATTATTATTATTATTATTATTATTATTATATATGTTATGTTTAATTAAACCATAAGGTACAGATTTTAAAAAATTATATTTTATTTCTTTTTGATTCTCATAATAGTTATTATTTACATTATTAATGTTATATATATCACCACTCGTATCATTACATATATTAGTATTGTTAAGATTCCCATTTATTAAATTATTATTAACTACAAAGTTATACATGTTATTATTATATGGGTAGATGTTATTTGTTGTTGGTACTTTATTACAAATATAATTTTGTATGTCCGTATGCGTGAAATACTTACTATTACCATTACCATTACCAATATTAATATTATTACCAATATTAATATTATTACCAATATTAATATTATTACCAATATTAATATTATTACCAATATTATTATTATTATTATTGGTGGTGGTAGTAGTAGTGGTGGTGGTAGTAGTAGGTGTAGTATTACTTTTGTTGTTATTTGGACTAACACTATTACTACCATTATTACTACCATTATTATTACCACTGTTAATACCACTGTTAATACCACTGTTAGTACTAGTATTTTTATATATAGGATACATATATATTTCCTTGTTTTTCACACAACTGTTATAATTATTCGTGTTAAAACGGTTTTCATTTATATAGTTCATACCGTTTAAATCATTTTTGTTAGGAATAATATATTTTCTTTTAATCAAATTTATATGATTTTCTATTTCTTTATTGTTCTTCATGTACATGTTCATGTTATTATGTTGGTTTTGTTGAATTTGTTGGTTTTGTTGCATCTGCTGGTTTTGCTGCCTATATTGATTATTATAAAAAAATGAATTGTTTATGTTAGGATGTACTCTCATATCTATTCCTTGTATGTACCTAACATTTGCAGGATTTTTTTCATTTACAATTTTAAAATATGCATTATTGTTATTAATGTCATAATTGTTAATATAATTATCACTAACAGTGGCATTATTATAATAATTTAAACAGGTATTGTTATAATTACTATTATTACTAATAGTATTATGAATATTATTGTAAATAATTTTATCGTTGCTATTACAATTGTTATTGGTAACAGTAGCAGTAGTATGACAGGTTATACTGTTATTACGTATAATATTCTGCCCTTGTTTATTTATTTTTTTGGAATTTTTTCCTCCACTGTTTTTTTCTTGTTTTTTGGATTTTTCGGACATATTTTCTATTTCCTTTATCGAGTTGTTATTATAACCAATACCATTATTGTTACTACTGTTATTGTTATTATTATTTTGATCGATGTTGCGTCTCGTTAATGCACTTCTAGTGACACCTTTTTTATTTTTTTTCTCATACTTTAATAACATATTCAATCCTTTTTTTAATTTATTACAAAAATAATTGTTTTTTTTATACCTGTTTATAAAGTCGTTATTACTACTTGTGGCAGGTATAGTAGTAATGGGTACATTTTCAGTTTTACCGTTATTAGGAGTCAATTGTTTTGTTACATCCTTTGTCTTCTGTCTACTTATCGGTTTCTTAATTTGTTTTTTATTATAAATTTTTTTTTTATATATATGTAAATTTTTAGTAGTATAAGGATAAAATATATCATTCATAGTAAAGTTAATTTGTTTATTACAAAAATATTCATCAATAATTTTATAAATATTATTTTTATCTTCTTCTGTTACCTTATCACTTTCCATAAAATAAATATTATTTTTGTTATTATTTATAGTGCAACTGTCATTATGATTATATGTATTATCACCACTAATGTTACTACTATTTCTACATTCAGAAAAAAAATTTTCCTCGTTTTTATCACAATTTTTATCATTTTTACTTAACTGTTCATAATTTATTGGGCTATTTTTTTTTAAAAAAAATTCTGACTTGTTCATAAAAGTTTTATCATTTTTTGAAAGAACTGATTTTTTTTTTTCAATGCAAATATCATCTTGCTCGATCAAATTTTTATAACATTTTTCGTCTTTCTCTGTTTTCATAATTAAATTTTTTTCATCTTCTATTTTAGTCCTATTTTTTCTATTTTTACAAAGAATAAAATTATTTAAAAAATAATATAAGAATTTTATTATATCTTGTTTATAATCAATTATGTTATAATTATTACTACTTTTATTAACATCTTTATGTGTTTTTTTTTGTTCAGAACATTGATGGTTTTCACTCAAATAATCATCAGTATTTTTAATTTCTTCATAAACTGATATAAAGAATTCAGAATTATCATCTGTTTTTTCAACATTTATTTTATTGTCACTATCCTTTCTCCATATATTGTTAATAGCATTATTATCAATATTTATCTCAACATTTGGGTCTACATTTGGGTCAATATTTGGCTCGACATTTGACTCGACATTTGACTCGACATTTGACTCGACATTTGACTCGACATTTTCAATATCGCTATCTATGTTTAGATTTGTTTTATTTTCTTCCAATACTAAATTGTTATTAACACCATCATAATTATTAACATAACATATTTTTTTTTTTTTTTTATAATTATAAAAATTTTCTACATAATTAGACGAAGGTTTTTCTGTTTCTTCAGTAATATTCAGATTTTCAATTTTGTCGCTCTGAGTTTTATCCTTTATATTCTTTCTATTTTTAAACTTTTTTTTCAAATATACATTAAAATAGTAATGCTTATATGCATAAAATAAAAAGTATAAATATTTAAAAGGTATTGTATGTTCTACCTTTTCTGCATCTAAATAATTAGTAAGCAAAATGTTTATGTCAAAATCCTCCATTATTATTTTTATCACTGTTTACACATATGTGCACATATATATATATACATATTCGATAATAAAAAAAATATATATATATATATATATATATATATATATATAAATGTATGTAATTACACATACATATACATTAGTAAAAACACTAAAAAAAAAATTATATTGAAAAAAATTGTTTCATTTAATTTATAAATGTTGTAATATAATATATATATAAATATATAGGCAAATAAAAATGAATAATAATAATTACACATGTGAAAAAAAAAAAAAAACAATCAAATGGAAAAACGAAGTGACAAGTAAACAGACAGAAAAACAAAAAGGTGAACAGACAAGTTGTCAGACAGATTGACAAATAGATAGACAGAAAAACAGACAGACAGGCGGACAGACAGACAGACAGACAGGCAGGCAGGCAAGACAGACAAACCTACAAACAAACAAACCAGCAAATAAACAAACCAGCAAACAAACTAACAGATAAACAAACAAACAAACTAGTACAAAAACTAACAGATAAACAAACAAACGAAATAACTAGTACAGAAAAAAAAAAAAAAATTAGTGAACTAACTAGTGAAAAAACTAACTAGTAAACAAACAAACTGATTATTAAACAAACAAACAAACTGATTATTAAACAAACAGACAAACTGATTATTAAACAAACGAACAAACTGATTATTAAACAAACAAACTGATTAGTGAATAAACAAACTTATTAGTGAACAAACAAACTAACTAGTAAACAAACAAATAACATAAAGAGAGACAGAATGAAAGATAGGCAGACATACAGACAGTTAAACAAACAAACAATGAAATAAACAAACTAACGAACAAAAAACAAACAAATAAACTAACAAAAAAAAAAAAAAAAAAAAAAAAAAAAAAAAAAAAAAAAAAAAAAAAGTTACAAATAAAAAAAACTAACAAAAAACAAACAAACAAACAAATAAAAGAAAGAGAGAAAGTGAAAGAGAAAGAAAGAAAGAAAAAAAAAAAAAAAACAAACAAATGAAATAACGAACGAACGAACGAACGAAAGAAAGAATGAAAGAACGAATGGGTGAAAAAACAAACAAATAGAAAAAAAAACAAACAAATAGAAAAAAAAACAAACAAATGAACAAAAGAACAA
>CABPSV020000599.1:0-12281 GCA_902459845.2 Hepatocystis sp. ex Piliocolobus tephrosceles
AAGTAAATAAATAAGTAAAGAAATAAGTAAATAAATAAATATAAATTAAATAATAGATTGCAAAAATATATATTTTATGTGAACAGTTTGCAATGCAAAAGTTAACAAGTCGGAGGAGTAATATTAAATGTGTAACATTTTTTTTTATAAAAAAAAAGAAATATATATATATATATATATAAAACATAAACAAAATTACGTATAAAAATTATGTGCTAAAACAATCGGGTAAACAAAAAAAAACGTTTCAAACGGAACAATGTATAAGCTCAAAATTTTTCATATTAAATAAACAAAAACAAACAAACAAACAAAAAAAAAAATAAAAGAAAAAATAAAAGAAAAAAGAAATGTTAAAAAATAGTTTCTGTAACGTTTTGAATAATGTGTAGAGAAAGGGGGAGGGACAGTTACAAAAAGTAGGTACGGATGGTTAAGTGTTGTTCTCGTCAACAAGACAAAAAAAAAATAAAATATCACTATGTAAATGTGTATATATATATATATATATATATATTCTAACAATAATTATAAAACATAAAAATAAAAAACAATGTTGCCCCATTTGAATAGTAAATGGACAAAAATGTAAACATGAACGAGCGAAAACATTATAAATTCTTTTTAGCATTATTCACATATACATTTTTTTTTTTTTTTTTTTTTTTTTTTTTTTTTTTTTTAAATTTAAAGTCCCATGTAAATGCTTTTAAACACTAGCTTCCACATTGTTTTATCATTATATCCTTAATTTGTTGTGACAATTCATCAATACCTAAACTGATGTTATTTTTTACAAGTATATCATGAAATACTTTCACAATGTTTTCTTCATAGGTTTTGATTTGCGAGTCAACCTACATTAAAAGAGAATAGTAAATTTTGTGAACATGTGAATATCTGTCTTCATATGTTGTTAGTGAATGCATTTGTGAAGAAACAAATCACACAAAAAACATACAAACATAAACTATTAAATGAGATGAAATAAATACATAAATAAAAAAGAAAAAAAAAAAAAAAAGTAAATATTTTAAAACATACTTTTTATTTTTAATTTTTTTTTTTTTTTGGGGTTTTATTTTTTTTTTATAACTTACCTTTGTGTATATACTCTTTATAATATGGTTTCGCTGATCTTTTTCAAGTGGAATATTATTTGTATGGTCTTCACTTAAGACCTGTTTTTTTTTCATTTGCTGCTCAAACAAATAAGCTTGTCTCTTTTCATTACAACTGCTTTTTTCTTTCTTGTTTTTTAACTCTATACTAAAAAAAAATAAAAAAAAATAAATTATTTGTATATGTATATGTATATGTAGTAAAAGACATATGTTTTTATTCCTTCGTTTGTGTATGTAATTTACAAATACGTATATGAACATATTACTATTTTTTTTCAATATCTTCCTTTTCTCTTTTAATAGCGTATAAAGAACTAAGCATTTCAGATTCATGTTCCCGTATAGATTCCTGTACAATCGCCAAAAAAGGAAAAAAAAAAAAAAAAATGCATTTTTTTACTGTTCAAAATAGTTACTAAAAACGTACTTAAATAATTTATATATATATATATATATATGTATATGTATATGCTTGTGTGTATCGATACATATCTTCACGTAATACCACTATAGCGTCTACTCTATTCTTTTTTCTTTTTTTTTTTTTTTTTACAAGTGTTTTTTACCATAGCTTTTTTCTTTACATCCTCTTCAAACCTTTTACAAGCCATGATACATATTTCAGATATTTTTTTTTTTTCGTCTACTTTTTCCTTTTCTTTCTCTTTACTAATTTCTAGTAATTCCATTGATATATTTCTATACTTCCTGTGAAAAGGGAATAAATTATGTGATGCTTATAACCACCTTTTATTTATTTTTTATTTTTATTTATTTTTTTTTTTTTACTAATTAAAAAATAATTTGAAGCACATAATTTTGTTTTATTTTATTTGTTTGCATTTTTACTGTATTATAAAATCAACATCCATGAGAATGTTATTTTTAATTTCATTGATTTCTTGCATATGCTTCTTTTTAACACTTCTTAACATTTTTTCATATTTTTGAACTAAAAGTCTTTTTCTCCTTTCTTCTTCTATAACTCTGTTTTTATAAATTTCGATCGTTTTTATTAGCTGTAACAAAAATAGAAAATAAAAACAGTGAAGAATTAATAAAAGAAAAAAAAAAAAAAAAAAAAAGTTAAGCTACATTTAAGTATGCAAGTTTTTGTCATCTATTTATCTGTCTATCGATAAATACGTTTCTACAAATTCATTTTATTAACAGAGATATATATCATTTTTTTTGGTTCTATTTTTTTTTGGTTCTATTTTTTTTTTTTTTTTTTTTTTTCCTTATTCTTACATTAGGAATAGCAGTCTCTGCTAACTTATCACTGATAAAAAAAAAAAAATAAAATACAAAAAAAAGAAAACTTTTTACCTTATATTACATTTACATGCATATAAATATATAAGTTAACATAGTCTTAAGGAACTTTTTTATTTTATTTATTTTTTTTTTTTTTTATTTTACCCTTCCTTGCATTTTTGTTCTAGTGTATTACTTTTTATGTTAACTGATTTTTTCTGACCGTTTGTACCGTTTTCTTTTTCCTTAAGTAAACATTTACGATTTGAAAGAGGAGTTACTTTTTTTTCCTTTTCTTTTTCTTTTTCTTTTTCTTTTTTTTTTTCTTTTTCTAATTTGAATTTAATGCTATACAAATGTTCTATAAGGTTTTTTAGCTTAAGGAAGATAAATATAAAAATAGAGATAAATAAGAGAAGGGCGATTGAAAAGGGGGAAATGTTTATACAAGCTTATGTATGTTTATAAAAGTTTTTTATGTATGTTTATAAAAGTTTTTTATGTATGTTTATAAAAGTTTTTTATGTATGTTTATAAAAGTTTTTTATGTATGTCTATAAAAGTTTTTTATGTATGTCTATAAAAGTTTTTTATGTATGTCTATAAAAGTTTTTTATGTATGTCTATAAAAGTTTTTTATGTATGTCTATAAAAGTTTTTTATGTATGTTTATAAAAGTTTTTTATGTATGCTTATGTAAAATCATAAAAACATGTTAGTTTTTTTCTATTTTATATTATTTTATATTATTTTATTTTGTTACGTGTCATTATTTCACTTTGCCCTGATTTATACTGTTTCGTTTTTTTTTTTTTTTTTTTTTTTTTTAATGCAAATTATTAGAACTTACTTGAAAATCTATTTCATTGTCGTGGTTCTTTTTTTTACTTTCAATATCTTTATTATCTTGAACAACTTTAAAATTTTTTTCATTTGCTTGGATTGTATGTCCTATATAGTTTTCAGTATATTTTGGATTTCGTATAATATCTGTTAATTTAGCTTTAGATACAACACTATTTTTGTTTATATTTTTTTTTTTGCTTTTTATTGTTTCCATATTGTTTATTTCAGTTGTTAAGCAACAAAATGGGACACACACACACACACAAATGAAAAAAAAACAGAAGGAAAAAAAAAAAAAGAAAAAAGATAGAGTTGTGTTTTTTATTAATATTATGACTATTACTTTACTACAAATAAAAACAAATTCGTAAAAAAAAAAAAAAAAGAAAAGTCCTACATTTGTTGTATGTAGTTGTGACTAAATAAATTAGAAAAAAAAGATTAATAAATAAACTTTTACTTTTTTTAAGTAAAATATGTTTAAAAAAACAAAATGACACGTGTTTTACTTTGTTTTATATTATTATTATTATTATTATTATTATTATTATTATTATTATTATTATTATTATTTTTTTTTTTTTTTTTTTTTTTTTTTTGCTTTCGTGTTAAAAACGAGTTTTTTAAAAAAAATTATATATACCATAGTTTATGCATAATGATTTTAAACATGCATATATATATGCATGTATGTATATATGTACTGTGATTTTACAAACATAAACTCATATACACATACAATTATACATATTTGCAGCTTTATTTTTGTACATACATATGTTATACACTAACTGTCTTTGTGTAAGTTTTACACATATACTCATAAACATGCACATATATATATATATATATATATTATTTATGTTTTATGCATTGACTAGTTGCTACTTCTTTTACGTCTCGCACACTTCCATCATAGTCCTCTTGTTTTGTTCATCTGTTATTATTATTATTATTATTATTATTATTATTATTATTTTTTTTTTTTTTTTTTTTTTTTAGTTTAAGACCATTTATACATGAATATATACATTAATGACTTATGTATACAAGTGTTCACTTTCACTATAAATTATAAAATATCAACATGTTATGGGTAAAAAAAAAAAAAAAAAAAATAAGTAAAATACAAAAACGAGTAAAATAATAGAAGTATTCTTATTGTTAGCAACTTTCTAATATGGTGTAGAATTTAAATGATTTGATCTGAGGTTAAAAAATTTTTAAAAAATTATACATGTAAGTCATTTCTCTTGTTACATTTGCTCTGATTTGTGTATATTTTACAAAATGTGCGTATTTTATTTATTTATTTGCTTTTATTTGTTTTTATTCGTTTTTATTCGTTTTTATTTGTTTTTATTCTTTTTTTTTTTTTTTTTTTTTTTTTTTTTTTGTCAGTATGTTACATTATATAAAAAATGAAGCGCATCACATACAATTTCTAAAAATAAAAGAGTATAAAATAAATAGATGTCCACTGAATTAAAATGTAAGTATAAAAAAAAAAAAAAAAATAAAATAAAATAAAAATAAAATAAAAGGTATATGTTTATGTACAAGCCCAAGTTATATAATATATTTATTTATTTTTTTTTTTTTTTTGTTTTAATGTTTTTTTTAATTAATTATATTTTCAGTTTGTGTGCTTGTGCCTGTGTTTGCTTGTACTAGTGCTCGTTTGTTCCTGTCCTTACATTTTTGTTCACATTTTTGCATATTTCTGCTTTGCAACTAATGCTACTTCTTCCTTTTGTAGTTAAAAAAAAAAAAATAAAAAAAAAAATAACGTGTTGCCACCACTGTCGACTATTCAACTGACGTCGTGCTCGTGTTAAACACTTACATATATATATATATATATATATATATATATTTTATTTTATTTTATTTTATTTTTTATTTTTTTTTATTTTCCCAAAATGGTTAAGATAAAAACACCTTTTTTGCTTTTTGTAGCACTTGGTGCCATGTGTGTAAAATGCCTACTTAAAAACAGTGTAAATATAAAACCCCATTATAATTTTATTGTGAGTGAAAAGAATATAATAAAAAATAATAATCTGCTTAAAAGAAAAGTAGCTACAAAAAATGTAAGGGTTCACAATAAAACTATACCAGATAAAACACCTGTCGATACATCATTCGAAAAAGGAGAAGATATTTGTTTTATTGCAGGAGTAGGTGATAGTAATGGATACGGTTGGGGAATTGCTAAAGAACTAAGTAAAAAAAATGTAAAAATAATTTTCGGTGTTTGGCCACCTGTTTATAATATATTCATGAAAAGTTATGAAAGTGGTCGATTTGATAAAGATATGATAGACGAAGAAACAAAAAAGAAAATGAACATTTTGGATATTATTCCACTTGATGCATCATTTGATACATTTAATAATGTTGATGAAGATACGAAAAATAATAAAAGATATGCTAATTTAACAAATTATAGTATAGAAGATGCAGCTAATTATATTCATAAAAAATATGGTAAAATTTCAAAACTTGTACATGCTATAGCTAATGGGAGAGAAGTACAAAAACCATTAATAGATACTAGTAGGGATGGTTATCTTGATGCATTAAGTAAAAGTTCTTATTCATTAATATCACTTTGTAAACACTTTTGTAAAATTATGGAACCAGGATCAAGTATAGTTTCATTAACATATCTTGCTAGCCAAAAGGTTGTACCAGGATATGGTGGTGGGATGTCAAGTGCGAAAGCTGCACTCGAATCAGACACCAGAGTATTAGCATACCATTTAGGAAGAGAATACAAAATACGAGTTAATACTATTAGTGCCGGCCCACTCAAATCTAGAGCAGCAAGTGCAATCAATAAAATTGATCCAACAAAAACAAACAAAGCTGGTATTGCTACTGATAAAGAAAATTATTCTTTTATTGATTATGCTATTGATTATTCTGAGAAATATGCACCTTTAAAACAAAAGCTACTAGCTACGGATGTTGGTTCAGTGGCTTCATTTCTTCTATCAAAAGATAGTAGGGCAGTAACTGGACAAACTATTTATGTTGATAACGGTTTGAACATAATGTTTGGCCCTGATGATTTATTTCAAGATGACTAACAAAATAAGGCTAAAATTGATACAGATAAATAATTGTAATATAAGGGATAAGGATTGGAAAAAAAATTTTAAATAGACGTTTACATATATATATATATATATATATATATATATATATATATATATATACATATGTATATGTTTGATTATTAACTTTTTATCTAAAATTAACTTATGTTTAAAAAAAAAAAAAAGTGCTGTTGTGTAGATAAGCAAAACATTTTTTTTTTTTTTTTTTTTTTTTTTAAGACTTTAATGTTATTTTACATATAATTTTTTTTTTTTTTTTTAAATAATTCGGTGTCGTTTTACATATATATATATATACTATTTGCTATTTTTTTTTTTTAATAAACTTTATTCATACATATATACATGTGCATTACTGTTCGTATACATTTGGCTACATTTAAAAACATTTGTATATACATATATGTATATAAACACATATAACTTTTTAAAAAAAAAAAATTATAGCTATACGCTATACTTTATGATATAACAAGTGCATACGCACGCACACACACACAAAAAAACAAAAAAGCAAAAAGAAAAAAAAAGCAAAAAGCAAAAAGCAAAAAGAAAAAAAAAAGCAAAAAGGAAAAAAAAGCAAAAAGAAAAAAAAAGCAAAAAGAGAAAAAAAGCAAAAAGAAAAAAAAAAGTAAAAAAACAAAAAAACATTATTTACGTACAAATGTTAACACTATATATAAACCTAACTTGCATATTTTTTAGTTACAATTTCTTTTATTTTTTTTTTCTCAGGTACATATGTATCATCTTCTTCCACTTTAAAAAATGGATATATATTTTTTAAAATACTATCTGAGTCTATAATAATATCTTCATCCGAGTCATCAGATTCGAAATTATACGAATTTTCATATGTGTTATATTGTTTATTGTTTATATTATATGTCAAATGATTTAATCCAGATTTATTATTTTTATCTAAGTTACTATAAGTAAAATTTGGGATATATGTTTGTTTTTCTGTTTCATTTAATTCTGTTGTAATAATATCTGTGTTGTTGTCACTTTCTTTTGTTTTAGTTAACCTTTCAGTTTTTAAATTTATATTTTTTTTTTCTTCTTCTATTTTTTCACGTTCTTCTACATATTTGTCTGTTATCACGTCAGTGTATAATAAATCAGGAATATACCGACGAACAGTAAAAAGCTCATCTTTCTGTTTTTTTCCCTTTTTCTCTACTTCCATACTTTTGTCTCCTCTCTATTTATGCTTCGTTATATTTATTAAACATAAAATAAAACGATTGAGGAGTAAACAAAAACAATTATTATTATTATTAAACAGACATTCCTTGAGAAGTTAACTGTTTATTAATTTGTTTAAAAAAAAAAAAAAAAAAAAAAGTTACAACTTAAAAAATGGAGAAATATACACTGTCAAAATTAATGAACAATGTTACTAAAAAAAATAAATACTGAGTAAATAGGTAAATAGATAAATAAGTAAATAAATAAGTAAGTAAATAAATAAATAAATAAATAAATGGGTAAATGGATAAATAGATAAATGCGTATATAAATAAACAAACAAATAAATAAATAAATAAATAAAATATCAACTTTAAAATATATGCATGATATATATATATATATATATATATAGCGGAAAAGGTGTATATATTGAACGAATTAAAAACAATGCGGGCGAATTGAATAAAATAAATGTATTGCTAAAGTAAACTCCTATCTGTTTCTGTTCCTCCTATTTTTTTTTTTTTTTTTTTTTTTAATATATATATATATATCATTATTATTTTAAAAATGAGTAAAAACGACTATGTAATAGGTTTACATAATTGTTTATAAAATGAGAAGCCAACAAAATTTTAATAAATGAAGTATAAAAATGCATAAGTTTATAAACATTTATGAATATAATTTTAAGAGTATATAAATGTACAGGTATAAAATTACAATAATGAAAATGTAAGCAAATATAAATAGATCATTTTTTCATAATTTGATTTAGCTCATTCGACATGTTCATAAAATAGTACATGTATATATATATACATGTATGTATGTATAAAAAAAAAAGTAACTATAGTTTATTTACAACGTTTAGTTAAAAAACTCCCAACTGTCCCCAAATAACATATATAATAATTTCATGAATCCTTCGATATGTACGAAAAAAAATTCTTTAGTTTTTTTTGATAATTATCATATAGTTTAACAAACCCTTCTGATTTTTTATGTGATATTATTTTATTTTTGTTATTATTTTTGTTATTATTTTTGTTATTGTTTTTGTTATTGTTTTTGTTATTGTTTTTGTTATTATTTTTGTTATTGTTTTTGTTATTGTTTTTGTTATTGTTTTTGTTATTGTTTTTGTTATTGTTTTTGTTACTGTTATTATTATTGTTACTATTATTTTTTTTCGATTTTAAGTTGATGTTTTTTTTTTTTTTTATTTTATTTTCTTCTTTCTCTTTTAACATATTTTTCTCTTTACTTTTTTTGTAAATATAAAAAGCTAAATTGTCTTCTTCTGTATATATAATATCTTCACAATTTAATGACTCAAATTGTGATCTAATATTTTTTTCCATCGAAATGTCATTATACAATTTTTTATTTTTACGTTGGTTTTCTCTTGATTCGTTTAAGTTGCTTGTAAAACGATGACAATTATTTATTTCTATTAATTTATATAAATTATGGAATTTATTTTTTAATAACAAACTTTTATGTCTTGACTTACTCTGTTCTCTCTGTTCTCTTTGTTCTCTCTGTTCTCTTTGTTTTCTCTGTTCTCTTTGTTTTCTCTGTTCTCTTTGTTTTCTCTGTTCTCTTTGTTTTCTCTGTTCTCTTTGTTTTCTCTGTTCTCTTTGTTCTCTCTGTTCTCTTTGTTTTCTCTGTTCTCTTTGTTTTCTCTGTTCTCTTTGTTCTCTCTGTTCTCTCTGTTTTTTATGATTTTTTTTTTCAAAACCAGTCATAATGGTGGGTACATTATATTTATTGTTACTGCTGTTATTACTGTTATTGCAGTTATTGCTGTTATTGCTGTTATTGCTGTTATTGCTGTTATTGCTGTCATAGTCACTGTTAAGGTCAACGTAACTACTGTCCTTATCACCGATGTTACTACTATCAATGCTGGTGTTGTCACTGCTTGTACTTTCATCACTCCTGTTACTATCACCCATTTCAACGTGTTTATACCCATATGAATGTCCAATAGTATCTGCTTGCCTGTGTGATCGTTTTTTTTTCTTCTGCTTTTTTTCATTTGCTTTAGTATTCATTTTAATATATTTGTTTTTATTTATGGCTGCCTGATGTAGTATGATAGGAATGGATCCGATTAGTGGCCCTAATATCAATCCTTTAGAACCGAATGTAGTAATAGATAAAAATACAGACAGTGACACTAGCCATGCATGAGTATGGGGTATTTCAGTATATATAGTAGTAGTAAAATATAAATAAATAAAACAGTTGATAGTAAATAAAATGAAAGATAATATTTTTTTTTTCTGTATAATCCATAAATCTATTATAATAATAAGAATTAATATTTCGGGAGATATGACAGGAATTAATGACAAAATAATACTCATTAAAGTAGGTACATATATAATTGGAAATTGAAAAAAAGAAAAAATTAACCATATGTACATAGCATAAAAATATATTTTTTTTAATGTACATATAATAATTGCTTTTAAATTTTGGGTTATATTATAAAAAAAAATACTAGATGGATCTACTACTAATAATAAATCTTTTAAAAAATTTAATACTGATTTTTTTGATAATATTAAATAATATAATGCTGTAAAAAAAATAATACCTTGTATTATAGCATCGAAAGTAAACATAAAAAAATTAAAAAAAATTAAAACAAAAAATATCATTATTTTTAATAAACCAAAACTATTATTAAATACTAGATATTTAGTTAATTTACCAATGTCTTCAATTTTTTTTAAAGATAAAAATATGCTATTAATATAATTTATAAATTCTCGAATTTTTAAATTCTTTTCTTTTGATGATTTATCAGTATTGTTAATGTTTTTTTTCTCAACATTTAATTTCATGTTTTTACTCACTGACATATCATATTCTCTTTTTTTTATTATTCCATCTTTATATTTTACAGCGTCCGTTTCATTAACATACTTTGATACACTATCCTTTATGTCGTGTGTTACTATTGTGCCATGTGTTATGTCATTTGCTATATCATGCGTCACATGATAAACCGCACCAATGACATTTTCAGTTTTGCTATTATTCACTGTACGACAGTTAACATTAATAGCGGAACATGTTTTGGAATTTAAAAAATTATTTTCAAAAACACAACATAGCTCCTTGTGTGATTCCTTGAGTGTAACACGGTTGTTCATGTTATCATCCTTGATATTTAACACATTAAAAATCATTGAATTATTTTTTTCTTTTGAAATTTCTTTAATAATTAGATTACTATTTATCTGATCCTTTTCATTTTTTTCATTAAAAAAATAAGCTCCTTTATTTTTTGAAAAAAAATAATGTTTTAATATAGAATGAATCCAATTTTTAACACTAAAAAAAAAATCATTTTCCTTTTCCTTTTTGTTTAAACATTTTTCAATATCACAATGTTCATAATTATTTTTTATATTATTATAAATATTCAATTTAGAAGGAAGTTGTTTTTTTTCTTTCATAAAAAATATATATTGTTTTATTTTACTAAGTCGGTTTTCTTTAATAACTGAAAATCTTTCAATAAGCAAAGTTAAACAACAATTGTTTATAGTACTCCAATTGTTTTTCATAAAATTATCAGAGTATATATTTTCATAAATATCTATTGCTCTTTTTAAGTGTGTAGATATCGATAATATAGTTTTGTTGCTGAGGAATGGCACTTTATTTAAGCTCACGAACTCGTACAAATTTTCAATGTCGCTTTTTCCCGTTGTCTTGTAAAATTTTTTAAAGTTTTGTATTATAGGTGCCTGAGCAAAAAAAAGAAAAAAAAAAAAAAAAAAAATTATATCATATTAAAATATATCAAATTAATACGAGATAACACACAATATGCAAAATAAGACACATACATCGATATATGGTAGCAATATATATATGTGTGTGTTCATGTATGTATGAATATGTATGCGCGAACGCGTTGCAGTTTGCTTGATTACATTTCTAAAATTGGCCGATACATAATTATTAAAAGAGTTAATTATAAACACAGACTCTCCATATATATTAATAACAAAAAAGACAAAAATGGAAGCAAATATAATTATAGCTAATATTATTATTAATATGGTTAAAATGTTGTTCATATAATGTTTATATATATAAGTATAATCTAATGAGATATTTTGTTTATATTTATTATAATATTTTTTACATATTTTATATATATATGTTATCCATATTGTCTTGATGATTTTATACAAAACAAAAATATAAATAAAAAAAATTAAAAAGTTTAGTAGGAAATCTCTATATTGATAAAAAAAACGTTTTAAAATATAAAAAAATATAAGTCTATGTAATATTAAAAAATAAATTTCACTCATGTTTTTTGTTTCATAATTATCTATACATTTACTACTAACATTATTATTAGCATTATAATTATTATTATTAATAATACTAGAAGTACTGGTAGTTATATTCATATTATTATCTTTTCCACATTTTTCTTTATATATCGGTTTTATAATTAAAAATAGTATATATCTATATATATTTAATTCGTTTTTAATATTTGTTATAATTTTATAAAAAAAAGATTTTAAAGCAGACATTAGCATATACCTTTTCATGCTCCCTTTTTGTTTTATCTCTTTACTGTTTTTTACAAGAATGAAAGGTTTTTTTTTTACTGCGGTAAAAGTTTTTCTTTTATTATACAACTCGTTCGTTGTGTTGTCACTTATGCTACTGTTTAGGTTACCACCCATAT
>CABPSV020000600.1:0-12513 GCA_902459845.2 Hepatocystis sp. ex Piliocolobus tephrosceles
AAAAAAAAAAAAAAAAAAAAAAAAAAAAAAAAAAAAAAAAAAAAAAAAAAAAAAAAAAAAAAAAAAAAAAATAGGTTTTTTTTTTTTTTTTTTTTTTTTTGTTACAAACTTATTATAGACATATTTTAAATTTAATGAAACGATTTGCAACATACAGTTTAAAAAACTATATTCATATACTTATAAAAAATATATATTTTTTTTTCTAATTTTATAACATATAAAAAAAAAAAACCTTATATAAAAATAATAGAATATAAAAAAATATATTATTATTTGATTTAGTGTTTTCCTAACGTTTTTTTATTAAGTCATAAGAGCTTTAAAGTATTATTTTTTTTATGACGTTACATACTATATATATATGTGTATGTCCTTAAGAACATACATACACGTGTTGACTTTGCACATATTTTAAACTGATTATATACATAGATTAAAATGTATAAGTAAAAATATTTAATAAAATAATGTACCAGTATATATATTTTTTTAAATATTTATATATATTTATATTTTTTCACTTATTTAATAAACATGTAAAAAAATGTAAATTGTAAGTTCCTATTTAATGAGTCTTTTTTTTTTTTTTTACCAACAGAATAAAAAGAATGTGTTTGTTTATCTCGTTTTAGCAATAGAACACAGATACACATACATAAATATATGTATGTATGAATCACGTTATATATATATATATATATATATATTTTTTTTTATTGAAATATATTAAGATATTGTTTAGTATTACATTTTTTTATTATTATGAAAATGTTATTTACTTCTTTCAGTTTTATATTTTTATCTATTATCACACTTAGTTCCCTAACCTTACAGTAAACATTTTTATGACTTCAAACTTTAATTATTTTTTCATATTATTTTTTTTTTTTTTTTGCTTTTTTGATTGTTAACATTTAGTTGATGTAGTTTAATTACAAACAAAAAAAAAAAATTAAATTATAATAGACATTTCATATATTTCAAAACAGTTATACATATATTAGCAAAAAAATTATATAATAAAAATACCACCAAAGTTAATTTATTATGTATACATATACTTTTGTTGTGTTTATTTGTAGAAAGGTAATACCAACTGTTCGTTGGGGGCAAAATTCGTATAAGCTTACATTAGTTGTTGTAATTCCATCATTAAAAAAGAACGATGTAAAATTTACAGAAAAGTAATGTTTAAAATAAAAAAAATTATAAAATTCAAAATAGTATATGTTACGTTTTATTTGTATACGTATATATATATATATATATATATATATATACCCTTTTTTATGTACATAAAAAAACGTACTTACAGTGTGTACATGTTTAATCATGTATGTATGATACTTGGAAACAGTATTATACGCAACATATACATATTATTACCTTTGGAAAAGAAAAAAAAAATAAATACATATGTTAAAAAAATTATATCACAAAAGTGATTACTTTTACCTAGTAATTTTTTTTTTTTTTTTTTTTTTTTTTTTTTTTTTTTTACTGTCTTTCATAACATTTGTTCATTTTATATATTAATATGTTATTATTATATTATTATTATTTTTTTTTTTTTTTTAGTAACTTATATTTATCTGCTGTTGATGAAAAGGGGGAAGATATCAATCTAAATATAAATTTCCTAAGACCAATAAAACCAGAGGTGTTTATATATTAATGCAACAATACACGCAAATGAACATAATCATATGTATATATATATATATATATATATATATGTAGACATATTTAAATGTACAGTGAACTTATACGCTCTTTGGTTTTTTGTTTTTTTGTTGATGTTGTACATATTTTCATATGATCACTCTCTACATTTTGAAACTTAATTATAGGATAGTACTTATAATGTTATAGAACGAGGTTTGAAATTAAAAATTGTAAAGCAAAATAAGGTTAGTTATACATGTTATTATAATATATTATACATCTTATATTGTTCACATATATATATATATATAAATGTTTTCTTATTTTTTTAATTTAAATACTACAAACATTTTCGTTATTTTCTACACAAGGAACCATGTTGGAAACGTTTAACAAAAGAAGATGAAAAAATTAATTATCTTCTTAAAGACAAAACTATGGGTGATCCAAATGACTGTGAAGATGCCAAGTATCAATGGTTGCAAGATTATAAACTTTACATACGCAGAAAGAATCCAAAAAAAGAGGCAATAAAAAAAAAAAGTGGACCAGTAGATGTAATATTTTATAATAAATAAAAGTAATATATAACGTTTATTTAAGTGTTTTTTATATGTTTTTTATATGTTTTTTTTTTTTTTACTACTCCTTTTATCATTATATGCAGAGTATACTTGAATCATTGAGCAACATCCACGGTAATTTTTCTATACATGAATATTAAATAGAAAAAGGTAAAAAAAATAAAAAAAAATAAAAAAAATTACATATACATGTATATAAATATATAAGGTATGCTCCTAAGTTAGTATATATAAATACATCTCCATAGTGTTAATGGTTAAAATATATGTTTTGCGACATATTTTTATTAAAAATATTTTATATAATTTTTTACGACCTTTTTTTCATACATTCTTTTACATTTGTAAACATTATTTTTTTTTTTTTTTTTTTTTTTTTACTATTTTATTTAACTTTTTTTTTTAAACTCTATTATAACGAAGAAGTTAAAAAACTATATTCTCACTTTTATAAAAAATATTGTACCATTATTTTCTAGAGGCCAAAAAAAAAAAAAGAATTATCAACCGTTTTATTCTTTCTTTCTTTTGTTTTTTTTTCGTACCATACTTTGATTTTTTTCCTTTTTTACACCTTTCTTCTTTTACTTTTTTTCGTATTTGCTATTTTCTATTTATTTTATAACGTTATATTTTATTTTTTTTACATATAATAATAAAATATGATGCATAATATATAGCAATGTATAAACATAAACAGAAAAATAAATGCGCTTAAGAAAAACAAATAAATAAAATAACTATTTTATTGTCATACAACAATAAAATAATTGACAACTCTTTGAAATGGTTTACATCATAAGGAATAAAAAAAAAAAAATTAAATGTGAAACTCGTACGAGTTTAATTTGAAAATGTAAATATGTGCTTTATTTACCTATTTTATTATTTTACTTTTTTTTTATTTTTTTATTTTTTGTGTGTTTACCGCATAAATATATATATATATATATATATATATGCTTATATGTCTATATATGTGTATATCCATACGTGTTCATTTATTTGTATTTTTAACTATGTATAAAAACTTGAAGTAAAAAAAAAAAAAAAAAAAAAAGTGTCACACATGTTATACTTATGCACAACTGCTTATGCTCCCTTTTCACGTGGATTATATTTAACACGTTTAGCATAAAAAAAAAAATATAAAAAAATTTTATTATTGCTATATCATAAAATATAAAAAATAGCTCTGTTAAATATGCAAATTATAATGTTATGTTAATTTTTTTTTTTTTTTTTTTTATGTATGCAAATAAAAATTATCTATATCTATATGCGTATTATTACACATACAATATAATGAAAAGTTTTCAGTTATTTAATATTTACAAAAATCTTAATTAATAAGTGAAAAAAAAAGGATGAAATAAAACATACGTCATTATATTTTTCATATACTTTTATTTTTTATTTTATTTTTTTTTTTTTTTTATACCATAAAAAATTTTACGAACAAAAAAAAAAAAAAAGAATTAATAATGTTTTAATGTATGTTACTAAAAAAATGCATTAAGGTGAACATATGTATTTATCTCTCCTCTCTCTCTCCATATATATATGTATGTGCGTGTATATAAGCACGTATACATATGTATAACAGTTTCTAAGCAGTAATATCTTCGACACATGATATTTTGATTAATCTGTTGTAATAAAAAAAAATATCATCAATGTCATGGTCACTGTTATCTTTGAGAACAATATTGGAATAAAGTCGTCCAAAGTTTTTAAACATTTTTACATTATTATTATATCTGTACTATGTTTTAAAAATTCTTTTTTTTTTTTTTTTTCATAAAAGTTTTTATACACTTTTAAATTTAAAAATTGGTAATTTTTATGTTCCTTTGAACATCCTTTATCTTTTATATTTTTAGTAATTTTAGAAAGGCAATTTAAAAAAAAAAAAAAAAAAAAAAAGTCCAAATATAATGCCTACAATAATAGCTTTTTATATTGCCGCTAATATTTACATCAGACAATTGACTTGAATTATCAAGTATCTCTTTTTTCATATTATGCGGCAGGTAATAATAAAATGACAAAATAAAACGCAAACATATACTAGTGAACGTATTCCTCAATATGTATAACAAAAAAAATAAAAAAAAAATAAAATAAATTACATGCTATATAATATATCACACAAATGAACATATTTAGCTTACCGCACATGCTTCTTTATAAATCTTAGCACCAATATATTTTTCCACATAACATTCATCAATCATTTGTTTAAGAGCTTCTTTTAAAGACTCAAGCAAAATAGAATTTTCAAACTTATTCTCAATTCTTTCTTCTTCCTTTTTTTTTTTTTTTTTTTTTTTTGTAAATGTTCAGTTAAAGTTTTAAAATGTTAACTTTTGTTAAAAAATGTATTGACAAGCGCTTATTCGTATATTATTTTTGTTGTCATTCTCCTTTTTTGTCATTCTCCTTTTTTGTCATTCTCCTTTTTTGTCATTCTCCTTTTTTGTCATTGTTTTTTTTTTATCTTTTCTAATTGTAGTACCCTTATAAAATATTTTAAAAAAAAACACTATATTATTTGATAAATGTTACTAAAATTTGTTATAGCACAGCTTCTTTTACTATAAATGTACAACGTATTAGATTATTGGGTTAGGGAGAACAATGAGTTGTAATTATAGCATTATTAAAAAAAAGTATAAAAAAAAACGAAGAAATGCTTAAGGTGCAAATAACAATTTATAGTTTATTTTTGTATATGGCTTTATGTAATAACATAAATAAGCATATTAAAATTGAAACATACTTAAAAGTGTGTTACCAAAATTTTGAAATGATGATAAATGTGTAACGTTACAATTTTTTTTTGCGTAATTTAGCTAAAAATTTTGATATATTTTTATCTTTCAAAAGTGATACATAACTGTTTGTAAGAATTTTATTGCATGCATCTATTTTTATGTGATTAAAAAAATAATACAATTATAAGAAAATGTAGTGCATTTTACTATATATGTATACTGATTGTTAATTTTTTTAATTTTATGAACATTTTATAAAAAAAGTGATTATGTGCAATAACAAGCTTATTTTTTTTTTTTTTTTTTTTCCCGATGAAGACAAATAATAAACCAATTTGCATAACAAATATAATGTGTTACGGTATTCATATTGACAATTATTGTATTATTTTTGAACATGGTACAATAATAATAGTACTTATCATTTTTGTATGTGTGTAAAGTGATAAAAAAAAAAAAAAAAAAAAAAAAAAAATGCGCTTAGGAAAAAAGACAAATAAATAAAATAACTATTTTATTGTCATAAAAACAATAAAATAATTGACAACTCTTTGAATTGGTTTACATCATAAGGAATAAAAAAAAAAAACAAAAAATTAAATGTAAAACTCGTGCGAGTTCAATTTGAAAATGTAAACATGTGCTTTATTTACCTATTTATTTTATTATTTTACTTTTTTTTTTTGGGGTTTTTTTGGTTGTTCTTGTTTTTTCTTGTTTTTCTTGTTTTTTTGGTTTTTTTTAGTTTTTTTTGTTTTTTTGTTTTTTAGTTTTTTTGTTTTTTTGTTTTTTTGTTTTTTTGTTTTTTTGTTTTTTTGTTTTTTTGTTTTTTTGTGTGTATGTTTACCGCATAAATATACACATATATATATATGCTTATATGTCTATATTTGTGTATATCCATACATGTTCATTTATTTGTATTTTTAACTATGTATAAAAATGTGAAGTAAACAAAAAAACAAAACAAAACAGAAAAATATCCAAAAAAATATATAATTATCTTAAACAAACCTGTTTTCAATTATTAAAAGAAGCATATGAAATGAAAAATTATAAAAAATAAAATAAAATAAAATAAAATAACTAATGAATATTTTGTTCTACGAAAAGAATTTTATAAAAAGAAAATAGAAAATGAAAACCTTTTGAAACATTTATTAAAATTTAAAATGTCTTACAAACGTAATTTAAAAAAAATTCCAAAAAAAAGAAAACAACAAATTAAAAAGTTACACAAAACGAACAAAGTATATAAAAAAAAAAAAATAAAAAAAAAAAAATTATATTTTTTAAAAAGCAAAAAGTGTATGTTCGTTTATACTTAAATAAGTTGCGATTATTACAGTCTAACGAATGTTTGTAACAGTACTGCTGAAGTGTATATTTATTATAGGGAAAAAATATAAAGCTATACACATAGGACAAGTATATATAGTTCTGATAAAACAAGTACATATATATATATATTCACAGCTATAGCTATGATATAAAAATTGTAGTACATTCGAATAAACATGTATAGAGGTATACCATACATGACCATGTCAACATTTTCATTAAAATTTTAAAATAGTTACAATTTAAGTAAGGTTACAAAAACAAAATGATTCTCCACATATATATATATATGGATTGAGAGAGAGAGAGAGAAAATGGTACCATTTTTTTTTTTTTTTTTTATGTTTAGTTAACAGGATAAAAAAAGAAGAAAAAAAAAGTGCCACACATGTATACTTATGTACAACTGTTTATGCTCCCTTTTCATATGGATTACATTTAACACGTTTAGCATAAAAAAAGAAAATGTGAGAGAATACAAATTTAATTATTGTTATATCATAAAATATAAAAAATAGCTCTATTAAATATGTAAATTATAATGTTGTTTTAAGTTAATTTTTTTTTTATTATATATACAAATATATATATATATACGTATTATTACACATACAATATAATGAAAAGTGTTTATTTATGTAATAATTAATAAAAGCTTAGCTTAATTTATAAAAAAAAAAAAAAAAAAAAAAAAAAAAAAAAAAAAAAAAAAATAAAAAAAAAAAAAAAAAAAAAAAAAAAAAATATATATTATTAAAAAAAATAAAGATTAATTAAAAAAAAAATCTAAATCATTAGTTCTTAATGCTTGATTACTTATATCTTCATTGCCTATAGTACAATCAAATAATAGTTGTTTTTTTTTTTTTAATTGAGTAACTTTTTCTTCTATTGTATCTTTCATTATAAAATTTGTAACTTCAACGTCCTTATTTTGGCCAATGCGGTAAGCCCTCTGAATAGCTTGGGCTTCGACCGCAGGATTCCACCAAGGATCTACTATAATAATTCGATTGGCCACTTGAAGGTTTAATCCTTCAGCACCAGACTGCAGACTAATGAGTAAGACCTTTAGGTGGGAATCCATATTAAAATCAAATAAGACGTTGTTTCTGGAATTCAGTGACATAGAACCTAAAAATTTAGAACAAGCGATATCATGTTTTTGTAAATGGTACTGTAAAAGATTAATAGTCGCATAAAATTGTGAAAATATTATTATTTTATCTTGTGTTTGATTTATGATATTCTTTACACATTTGTATATAGCTTCAATTTTGTTACTACTTACGTAGTAATCAGTATTTATTCTATTTATAATATCTTTATTTATATATATTTCTTGATCGTTATATGAATGTATACTTGTATCATCATTAGTAGAATTGTCTTGTAAATCTAATAAATTAACTGTTATTGGAACAAAACATGTTGGACAACCTATTGGATAACTGTTTACATTTTTATCTTTATTTAATAAATTTATATATTCGCTATCTTTCTTGTGTTTTTTAAATCTGATATGGGTAATACTGTTAAAATTGTTTTTTCTTTTTTTATTTATTGTTTTATTTATTGGGTATTTAGTTAAATCAATTGTATCAGCATGAATGTTATCCACATCCTTTTGTTCAGTTGCACTAATAACGTTAATATAATTTCTATTATTATTATATGCGACTTGTGAAAAATCGTGACTATTAAATTTTTCCATTTTTTTAAAGTTAGTCTCCCCATATGATGTTTTTTGTCATTAAAATTACAAAATAACTATTAGAAAGTTATCTATAATTTTTGCACATAATTTTTTTACATTTGTGAGTTAACAAAAAAAAATATTAATAGTAAAAATTTTTATTTTATGCGTACATATATATATATTATTTACTAACATTGAAACTACAACAATTTCTGCTTTTTAATGCTTTATTATATAGTAGTTGTGTGTTGACGTTTAAAACAAACGTCTCTTTTATACTTACTGAAACAAGTACATCCCCTAATGACAAAATAAGCGCTGAAGAAGTAACAAATAGCAGCAGTATAAACGTGCTTTTTACGAATAAAAATGATTCTGAAGACGCATCTAAAAAAGTGTGTGCTTTGGAAAGGGACGTATCATTGATATATTTTGTAAAAATGGAAAATTTAAATGAAAGTGTAAAAAAACAATTTATACGGCACGTTTTATTTGGTGAATCTATTAATAAAAAATATTAGGATAGGGAAAATTCTATATTACTCGTGAATATTAAAACTTCAATTAAATGTTTATTACAAATAAACAATATTTTTTATGCTAAAAATAAAATTAATTCAATGGCGTATAGAATATTTCAACATACACTTGATTTTCATGTATTTTATAATAGAAATTTATCTTTAAATAATTTTATTTTAAAGGAATGGGAGGAAGCAATATTTTTGATACAGCATATATTGCGTGCATTAAGTAATACGAATTTGAATATAAGAAATTATTATATAAGAATTAAGGACAGAATTCGTAGTGGTTGTGTAATTAAAGATAACTTGGATGAAGAAAGAATTCATAATATTGCATGTAGAAGAATGCAATTTTTAAGTGACTTATTATTTATCGATTCGTCTGATTATAGCGATTTAGTACAAATTGAATAAAAACGTTACGATAAAACAGATACTACATAAAATATAAAAAAAAATAAAAAAAAAATGACATATTGTCATTTTATAAAAAATTAATATATTCTTATATTTTAAAAAAACGGTTCATATGACGTGTATAAAATATAAAAAGTTTTCCAAAATTAGATTCTATAATTGTATGCGATCATTTTGTAAATGTCATAATATTTATTTTTATTAAAAAGTTCATTTATTACATATTAACCGTTGTTTATTGTGCTTTCATTTGATAATATATATTCAAAATGTTTTATCAAAAAGTTATAAAATGTGCATTATACATTTATGTACGTACATACATACATCTATAAATAAATACATTGTGATAAGAGTTTTATTTTTTTAAATGTTGTTGTTAGTATCTGTAATTTTTATATGATATAGCTTTGATTAATTATTGTTGGTAAATATTACTAAAAATGGTAAATAATGTAATCCGATGTGCATACAAAATGAGTAGGTAAAATACGATGTAATAGCAAACAATTCATGTAATTTAATGTAAATTATACGTATATGATTAACAATAAAAAGTGTATTATAATTACGTAATTTGTGTAGCGATTTATATAAGTATTATAAAAAATAAGACATAATGTTCAAAATTTATAATTTGATAAGTGTTATCATGTTTAAAAGTTCAACAAAATGATATGCTGTAAGACATATAAATTGGAGTATATATAATAATAAATTAAAAATTTTAACGCATAAACGAGTTAACAAAATGGTATGTATCAAAAATGAACGTTTCATAATACATTAAAAAAATTTGAGTGTTTACAAAAACATTAAATAAATGAAACATTAAACTAATGAATTAGTTTATCACATTGACTATACATATAAAATTGATGTGATAGATTTTTAAAACAAAAATTAATAATAAGAATATGATGGAACAATTATTTTATTGTGTTATAATTTGTTATAACTTTTGTATGGTACATATTATTAACTAGATTTATTTCTATCTGATAGTTTTGACGCTTGTATAATTCTTTTTATGAATTTTGTGTTTCTTTCAAGTTCATATGCAGAGTTGTGCATACATTAATAGGAACAATCTAAATAATGGTAATGCAAAATAAAATTGCCCCGAACATATGGGAAAAAATAAAATTACCTATACTAATAATGAATTAAAAAATGCATAACTAATAATCTTAAAATTATATAGCTATGAATTTTTTTTTATTTGTACCAGTTTTTTTTTTTAGTATTTTTTTAAATAACATAGTTTTCAATTATTTATCTATTATATCAGTGTGTTTAGATATATTTAAATATTTCATTTTGAATTTGGTTTTATATTTTTTAAATATTAGTTGTTTGTGACCATCTTGTTGTAATTGCATAAGGCGTTTTTTAAATCTTTTTTCATTGTTAGTAAGATAAAAATATGTATTCAATAAATGTAACATATAGTCGTAATATGTATCGGAAATGTCATTATAGTCAGAACTTATACTTTTTAATAATTCACAGCTTTCATTTATAATTTGTAAATATTCTTCATTTGAAATGGAATGTTTAATAAGATCATATATTTGTATTACATTCTTATCTTGTATGTTTTGATTTTCTTTTAGTATATTTTTTAATAAAGGTTCATATCGGTTATCTAATTTTTTAATTAATTTTTGTTTAACATCCGTTAAAAAAGCTAAATTATTTGAACAATATTCATCAATTTCAATAGCATCTTTCTCTGAATCTTGATCTCTAATAATACATTGTTCAAAATGTTTAGAAAAGTCGTATATGTCATCACATTTTGTGAAATAAGGATGGTTATTCTGTAGGTTTGTAGAGGTATAATGTTGAACCAGTGATCTACCAAAGTTTGCGGTATATATACTTTTTTAAGCGAGTTTAATAATTACAAATATGAACATTAAAAATGATTAAAATAAGTATGTAAAAAAAACATAACAAATAATAAGTAAATAGTAAATAGAAGGTAATATTTTTACTTTGTTATTATTAGTCCATGCCTATATAAAAAATGGAACAAAAATTTTTTTACAAATGATGGTAAACATTCTTTTATTATAAATTGTGATGTAATAATGATTTCTGCCATTACTAATTTATTTTATATATTATACCATGTTTTTTTACTTATATTTTTATTTAGCTACTTTTAATAACACAAATTGTATAGTTTTATAATTTTATTAATAAACAATAGAACAAATATATTTTTAATGCTAGAAATGATGACATAAAAGGTTTTGTAAAAAAAAAAAAAAAAACAGTACTTTCAGTATAAAAAAGTAACATGAACTAAAGAAACACTTGCAAAAAAAAATATTATATATGATTAAGGAAGTACTGGGAATATGTTTCTACGATTTAAGTTATTTTTTTTTATAATAATTTTAATAAATTTGTTTTAGTATGAACTAGGCATTATTTATTAGGAAATATATATGTGAACAATTAATAAAAAATTTTAAAAAATTGGTGTTTGTTGTGGTATTATTAAATTTGAGTAGCATTATTGTGGGTAGATTATTGTTATTTTATGTTATTTATTTTTGTTTTTTTTTGTGGTAGCGAATAATTAAGTGCCCATTTATTTATTTATTAAGATTAAAAAGTTATGTTTTAGTATTATTGTTTAATAAATGTTGAGTTCACTGGTTGTTATGTTGATTGCAAAATAAGAACTTAAAAATGTACATTATATATTTTCATTAATTTTATATATATATTAGACATATATAAATAAGATTAGTACTAATGATGCATATGCGAATAAAAGATGTATAATATAACTATACACAAGTAAACATACAAAAATGCATAAAAGTGAATAACAATAAAAATAATATTATTTAAATAAGTATTTTTCTAAGTTTTTAAAATTTGTATAAGGAGTTTAAGAATTTGTTTAAAGGTGTTGAGAATTTGTTAAAAGGTGTTGGGATTTTGTTTAAAGGTGTTGAGAATTTGTTAAAAGGTGTTGAGAATTTGTTAAAAGAGTGTTGAGAATTTGTTAAAAGGTGTTAGAATTTGTTAAAAGGTGTTGAGAATTTGTTAAAAGGTGTTGAGAATTTGTTAAAAGAGTTTGAGAATTTGTTAAAAGGTGTTGAGAATTTGTTAAAAGGTGTTGAGAATTTGTTAAAAGGTGTTGAGAATTTGTTAAAAGGTGTTGAGAATTTGTTTAAGGGGTTTAAGAATTTGTTTAAAGAGTTTAAGAATTTGTTTAAAGAGTTTAAGAATTTGTTTAAAGAGTTTAAGAATTTGTTTAAAGAGTTTAAGAATTTGTTTAAAGAGTTTAAGAATTTGTTTAAAGAGTTTAAGAATTTGTATAAGGAGTTTAAGAATTTGTTTAAGGAGTTTAAGAATTTGTTTAAGGGGTTTAAGAATTTGTTTAAAGAGTTTAAGAATTTGTATAAGGAGTTTAAGAATTTGTATAAGGAGTTTAAGAATTTGTATAAGGAGTTTAAGAATTTGTTTAAAGAGTT
>CABPSV020000601.1:0-5000 GCA_902459845.2 Hepatocystis sp. ex Piliocolobus tephrosceles
AGCTTGTTTTTGTTACCTTGTTTTTGTTACCTTGTTTTTGTTACCTTCTTTTTGTTACCTTGTTTTTGTTACCTTGTTTTTGTTACCTTGTTTTTGTTACCTTCTTTTTGTTACCTTCTTTTTGTTACCTTGTTTCTCCTTTTAAATCGTTTTTATGTACCTTCACTTGTTTTGGTTATATATTTTTTACATAAGATACAACCTGATTGTCTCGATTTTGCTTTATATTGCCCCGTTTCGTAAAATTATTTTTTTTAATCAGTGAAAGCAAATGTAAAGATATCATATAATTCTCTGTTTTATCATTATCAACCACATGATCATTACATTGTTTTTCATAATTCAAGTCGTTATCACTAAATATGCTCTTGTTATTACATATGTGTTTGTCATAAAATAACTACCCACCATTACTCGATCTATTACTTTAAAAGCATTTTCTCAAAAAAAAAACATTCATTCCATATGTCCTTCCCCAAGTTTCATTTTATACAACATATCATCACCCAATCCACTTCCATCCAATCCACTTCCATCTAATCCACTTCCATCCAATCCACTTCCATCTAATCCACTTCCATCTAATCCACTTCCATCTAATCCACTTCCAACGGTACACAATTTGTGTATAAAACATCGATCATGGAGACCTTCTCCTGATGTAATTTGAAAATACATATTATGAAAGTTAAAAGAATCAACATAATTATTATCCAACCTTTCCTTATCCAACCTTTCCTTATCCAACCTTTCCTTATCCAACCTTTCCTTATCCAACTGTTCATTATCCAACTGTTCATTATCTAACTGTTCATTATCCAACTGTTCATTATCCAACTGTTCATTATCTAACTGTTCATTATTTTGTAACAATTTTTTTAAAAAAAAAAGCTTTGTTTTTTTTTTCATATTATGTTGAATAATTAACTGAATTACTTTTTCTAAATTTTCTTCTAATATAGTTGATAATGGAAATATATTTTTTTTTAATTCAAAAATGGATGTTGGGGTATTTAAAAGGATTGAAATAAGACTATATAAATTAATTAAACTATCTGGTTTTTCATCATATTCTTTTGCTAATTCTTCTCTAAACTGTAATAATTGTATCATTAATTTGTCATTATAAACTGGACGATATGATTCGTTTATAATTGTTTTTATCTGTTCTTTTGTTTTTTTCATATTAGTAACATCTTCAATTTTAAATTTTTCTAAACATTTAATATTACTTTCAACAAAAACTAATTTTATATATTCCTTTGCGCTTTCTTTTTCTTCTTCTGACATATCAAATGTAATATGATCAAAATGTGTATATGCATTTTTATTATATTTTAAGTTAACATTTTTGATAATATCCATGGGTAATAGTGTTGATGATGATCCTATACTAGATATATCATTTTTTTCACTTTTTATTTGATCTGAATAATTTGTTTTTGTTTTTTCATTATTATCAATTATTGTTACAGTCTTATCATTGTCATTTGTTAAAACCCCATTTTTAACTGATGTATTAATATAATAAACATAATTGTAATACAAATCGTATATTACATAATCGAATAAAAAATATAAATAATAAAAAGAATCCTTTATTTCGTCAATTAATTCAATACTAAATGGATTGATTCGTTCATACATATTAATATCATTATCATCCGAATTAACAATAGTATTAAAATAATTATGAATAATATAATTTAATGATTTTTTGGAATATAAATATTCAAAACATATAGATATATCAATAAGGTTAACAAAATAAATAGAAAAATCTTTTTGTAAATATAATATAGCTTGTTCACATTTATATGTTATTTTTAATATATTAGGATCAGTTGTTATTTCGTTAAGTAAATACATCCATTCAAACATATTTGTCGAATCAATAATAAAATTTATATATTCTGTACCAATTAAAACATAAAAACTAAATGGATAATAAGTATTTTTATAATTTAGAATCACCATTAATGATATTTTATCACAATTCTTTTTTATCAATTCAATTGTTTCAATAATCCCATCTTTATTATTTATTAGTTTATATTCTTTTGCATTTATTACTACTGGTAGTTTATCCAATTCCGTTTTTAATTCGACAAATTTTAAAATATTCGAATCTAAGTTATTATAAGAAGTAACAATAAAATCTATTTCGTATTTATAAGGATGAGGCAAATCCATAGATGCATATTTACATTTATTAAAACTAAGATTTAATTTTTTTAATAAATTATCAAAAAAATGTAAATCCATTTTTTTATATGCATAATCAGATATATCAATATTATATAATTCATTTAAGATAGATGTTAATGATGTATTATTCATACTATTTTTAAAAGAACATCCTTGTACTTTTTCTATTTCATTAGATGTTGTGTTTTTTTTTTTTTTTTTTATATTATTACTACTATTTACCACATCACTACTATTTACCACATCACTACTATTTACCACATCACTACTATTTACCACATCATTACTATTTACCACACTCGCTGCAGTATTATCTGTGGCATTATATCCTACTCCCATATCCACTTTTTCTTTTTCTGCATATTGTATATCACTATCCTTTTTGACTACATGCGTATTAAATACATCATTAATAATGTCTATACAAGATATATGATTTAAATTGTTACTTATGTAAAGATCTTTATAATGTAATATTTTTTTTTTTTTTATTATAAACTTTTCTTGATATTTTATAGCTTGTATTAATTCACTGCCTAAAGGAATTTTCATATTATATTTGTGAACAATCCTAGGAATAAAAAAGTTAGCATAATTATTTATCAAATAAATCCAGGTGTTTTGAATTTTATTAGATTTGTTATTACTATCAATAATATTAATGTTAGTAACATTTTGTGTCTCCCCATCATAACTCTCTTTTTCTATAACATTATTAACAATGTTTTTGTTTCTTTTCCTATTGTTTTTACCGTTTTCTTTTTTTTGAACATCTTCTAAATCTTTATAATTTATTTTTAATATTTTGTCTTTGAATAAAATGTTATATATTTCATTTGTTTCTTTTTTGTTTATATTGTCCCCTGTTTTACGGTTTGAATCATTTCCATTTACATTATCGCTATCGCTATCATTGTCGCTATTATCGTTACTTTTACTATTGCTTTTTTTTTTCTTTTTTTTTTTTTTATGTTCATAATTATTAATAGTATCATTATTATAGTCATTATCTGGTTTTTTCCTTTTCTTCATTTCGTTATTATTCTTATTACTCCCATTATTATCATTATTATCATTAAGTGAATGATTTGTACTTATTGAACACATACTTTCTTTATTATTCCTTAATGTCGTAGTTTCCGAATTTAAAATAGATTCTCCTTTTTTATCATTTAATTGGAAACATTTATAATGTTCCTGTGATATTAAAATTAATTCATTTAGCGATGTTGACACAGTGTTATAATTACTTTTTAAAGCAGTATAATCATTATTACATATGTTTTGTATATTTTTTGTACTTTCAGAATTACAACTATACATTAATAAATCGTAAACAGTTAATAATAAATCGTCTGATATTTCATTAATATCATTTTCGTTTGGTGATATAAGATGGTCCATTTTATACATCGAATTAAAATGATATTTACTTGATAATTTAACTAAATCAATCACATTAGATAATAAATCCCCTATTAACGTTTTTCCTTCATTTTTTTCTCCACCCTCTTCAACTAAACCCACTTTTTTTTTTATTAATTCTTCTATTTTTTTACTGAAGCGTTCCATTTGAGACTGAAATGTTACTTTAATAAGTATATATATATATATATATATATATATATATTTATGTGTATATATATTTATGTGTATACCTGTTATTAATGAATATGTACTTTTATGCAACTAGAACACTGTTGTAAAATTAGCATTATAAAAGTGAATTTTTTTTTTTAAATTATTAATAATAAATACTATTTATGAAAAAAAAAAAAAAAAAAAAAAAAAAAAAAAAAAACGTTACAATGTTAAAAATAAAAAAGCAAAGTAGTTGAAAATGTACACACGTACATATATACATATATACATCTGTGTATATATATATATATATATATATATGTAGGTATACGTGTATATATATATTTTTTTTTTTTTTTTATTAGGAATTAAAAAACTATTTAAAAATAATTAACTGTCGTACAATGTTTATTCATATATACAAAATTATATATATTTAAATATATATAGATGTGTTATAAACCTTTACAAGTTCGTTTTAATTATATAAATAAGTGCCTCTTCTTAAGCAAAATATTTTACTTTTACATATATACATATATATACAGGAGAAGCTGTTGAACTATTTTATAACTTAATAATTGCTATTTTTTTTTTAAATTAACAAATATTTACAAATGTTTATAAATAAATTTACTTATGTATTGGTATATATATGTATATATTTACTCACGCATATGTTTATATAGATTTTTATAGTTTTATTCGTTTTTTTTATTTTTTTAATATTTAATTTTTTTTTTTTTTTTTTTCATAAATTTTTTTAAAATATACATAAATAAGCAATACTAAGGAGGTAACTTTTTACGTTATATTTTTAAATGTATATATACCCTACATGTACAATATACATACGCATACCGTATATACATGTATATATATATATATATATATATTTTTATATAATTTTATATAAACTAATCTAATTTATGATTTATAAAATAACAAAAATGAACGAGAAGACCTTGAATTATCCACGTGTATATATAAATTAATATATATATATATATATATATATATATATATACCTATATTTATGTATACATTTGTACGGCACATATATATGTTTAATCGCTTATATATGTTTATATATATAATACATATTACAGTTATATTTGCCTTAGAATTTTTTTTTAAGATTGAAAAATAGCGAATTGTTACTGCTGCATAAAATAAGTTCCTACTATAATACTTTAACACTTTAATACTTT
>CABPSV020000601.1:10000-12490 GCA_902459845.2 Hepatocystis sp. ex Piliocolobus tephrosceles
TCATTCCCATTTGCTTCATCATATTCGTCATTGAACTACCAAAGTCGCCCATTTTTGTAAATTCTTTCAAAATATTCATCATATTATTAGGACCTCCCATTTGTCCTAACATATTAGGATCCATAATATTATTAATTTTACTCATAAATTGTTTTTGATTTCTCATTAAATTATTTATATTATTATCTTTTAAACCCATTTTACCCATTTTTGAAACCATTTTTTGTAAAAATTTGAACTGTTCTAGTAACTCTTTTATATCTTTAAGTCTAGTTCCAGATCCTTTACATATACGTAAACATCTACTATTATTCAAAGGTTTAACACAATCCAATTCTTCATTTGTCATTGAATCCATTATAACCATAAATTTTTTTATTTTTTCGATTCCTTCTTTTTCAGTCCCCTTACTAATTAAATTATTACCAAATCCAGGTATCATAGACATTACTTTACTAAGACTTCCCATTCGAAATACATTTTGGAATTGGTCATACATATCTCTTAAAACAAATTTACCTTTAGATAATCTATTTATTAATTGTGGTTGTTTATCTATATCAATTACTTCTTTTAATGTTGAAACTAACCCATTTATATCCCCTAATCCTAACAATCTGGATACAAAAGATTTAGCTTCGAATTTTTCAAAATCATTTATATGTTCACCTGTTCCTATAAAAGTTATAGGACAACCTGTATCTGCTACAGCAGATAATGCACCACCTCCTTTTGCATGCCCATCTAATTTTGTTATTATTATACTACCTAAAGTTACTGAATTTTTAAAAGCTAATGCTTGATCATGGCAACTTTGACCAATATGACTATCTATAACAAAAATTATTTCTTCTGGTTTGATAGCACTCTCAACTTGTTTCATTTCTTCAAATAAAGCATTTTCTTGTTTATGTCTACCTGAACTATCTACTATAATTAAATCATATTTATCTTTTAAAAATGCATTTACACCATCTTTAGCTATTTTTACTGGATCTACTTCAGAATAACTACCATAAAATGGTATTTTTACTTTAGCTGCATTTTGTTTTAATTGATCAAATGCTCCTGCTCGAAATGTATCCGCACAAACTAATGCAGTTTTAAATCCTTTTTTTTGATAATAATAACCAAATTTTGTACATGTAGTTGTTTTACCACTTCCTTGTAAACCTACAAATAATATTACATTACGACCACCTTTTTTAGGTACATAACTTTCTTTTTTACCTTCTAATAAATGAATTAATTCATCCACAACACATTTTTGAACTAACTTTTTTTTATTTGTACCATAAATATCAATATTTTCATTTATATATTTTTTTATATTATTTTTTATATCTTTTAAATAGGCTATATTTATATCGGATACAATCAAAGCCCGAATTATTTCGTTTATGCATTTCTCTATTACGCTATCATCGGTAACTGGTGCCGTCTGCAGTTTTTGTAGTGCACTTGTTATTTGCGTTCCAAGTTCTGTTAAAACCATTGCGTGTTGAGACTTATTATATCGCGTAAGGCTATATACTTGTGTGGTACTATTTTAAAACAAATTTATTCGTATGAACGTTTGTTCACTTTTTTTTGTCCACTCTTTTTTTTCCACTTTTTTTTTCCACTTTTTTTCTCTACTTTTTTTCACCACTCTTTTTTCTCCACTTTTTTTCACCACTCTTTTTTCTCCACTTTTTTTCTCCACTTTTTTTTTTTTTTTTTTTTTTTTTTTTTTTTTTTTTTTTTTTTTTTTTTTTTTTTCACTTAGTTATACACAGTTATAACATCTATTCTTCTCTTTTTAGTCCTACTAATAAAATTATTTTTTTTTTTTGTGATATTAATTAAACAGTAATACTAAAAAAAAGAAAAAAAAAACAAATTCAAATTTTTAAATTTGATTGTATATTTTTGTTTTGCCAAATGTGGGTTTTTTTTTTTTTTTTTTTTTAGTAACTTATGTAGGTACATACATACATATGTACATGCATTACAACTCCTTATAGGTTCATATAGACACAACTGTGAATAATGAACTCCAATAAAATTATGCAATACAATAAAAGTTTTATACAAATATGGTTAGAAAAAAAAAAAAAAAAAAAAGAAAAGCTATTATAAATGTCGTTACAAAAAGTATATATCAATGAATAAAATAATGTATACACACAATATTTTTTTTTTGCATATACTGTACTAATATATTTTAATTATGATATGCATATATGATGAAGTATATGAATGATATATAAAATTTTATTGTAAGAAATTAAAATAAATCAATAAATTAACAAAAAAAAAAAAAAGTAAAAAAAAGTAAAAAAAAAAATAAAAAAAAATAAAAATAAATAAAAAAAAAAAAAATAAAATAAAATAAAATAAAAATAAATAAAAATAAAATAAAAACAGTGTATTAATTATTATAGTTCATTTAAATATAATAAATCAGTTTGTTTACCATTATAATTTTTTTTTTTTTTTTTACAAACA